>JAULCB010160955.1:0-12621 GCA_032358575.1 Dendronotus rufus | reverse complement strand
TTACCTGAGGCCATTGTGTATTGAGGCTTTTTTGGATTTTTCTCCACATCAAACAGTTCATCCAGTACCTGCAATGAAAAGGAAGCAAATCATTACATATATTCAAACCAGTCCTTTACAGGTATCTACAAGAGAGACAGAAAGTTAAACAAGCATTCTTAGACCACTCAAACATAAATAAGAAATAATACAGAAAAAAATAAGAAAATGTGGCAACTCCTTACCTCGACATCTTCCTTTCCCTGACCGATGAGGAAAAGCACAGTGACAATACACCTAATCTGGTGCCACAGAAAAGCCTGTCCTACCACCGTCAACTCACACATGGAATAGCCGTTGGTTCTGGTGGGAGGACAAAGAAAACAACATGAAAATATGATCAAAATCACAAAGTAAAGCCATCAGTTGCTGACCTTATTTCATTCTTAATATTCTCGTTATGTATTCGTCAAAATGAGATGGGAACAACATTTTCTGTGCTACCAACTTGTAGTTTATTCTTTTATTAATTTATCAAGTTCTACAATTCAGCTCATCATTTTGTTTACTTTAAAACAAACACAAGCCTACTAATAATATTGAAACCATTTAATTAATAAATAAAAAGATAAAACACTGTGCAAAGAAACTGTTTCTGTCCATGAAAATATTTGCCTGTTTAATTTTTAGTTTACAGCTCAGCAGCTCATGTATGATTACTTACCTTTCTTCAGAGACAGTTACATCAGCCTTGAAAATCTTGCGAACAAACGTCACCACCCCATTGCCCACATCCATCTTACAAAGATTGCGGAAGTCGTGTTCTCCAACTAATTTGTTAGCTGCCGTATTCATCAACTGTAGTAACGATAAAAAGAATATGTGACTGCAAGTAAGCAAAACAAATCCAAGGTGGCAAATATTACAGATTAGATCAGTGTGAAACGCAATGCATTCTACTGATACTGATATGATTACCATCAAACATACTCATTCTCAACATTCTGGTGTCGGTAAGTTAAAAAGTATCTTCTAGTTCTTTAAAATAATGAAGGAATATTCAAATGGAAACTGACAGAAGCCAAAATTTGGATTTTATTTGTTTGTTTGAAGTTTTAAAGTACTTCGACCTCCAAGGGTCATATTACTGTTACCTTAGTATTGCCTCTCATTCATGTGTGTGAAAATGAGAGGACCTAACCAAGTCCAGATTTTGTTTGTCAAATAAAGATAAAGAATAGAATGAAGATAAACACTTTTTTTATACCACTCTTGAAATAATTGTGTGAAATATTGTTCCTAAAAATAAGTTAAAAGTAAGTGACTTGATTTGCATGTTCATCCTCACTATTTTGTTCGCAAAGTAACATTAAGAGGAGAGAAAAAGGAGATGTGAGTAACAAAGTGAGTAACAATAACTTAGGACAAACAACACATTGATTTTTCTAACTTGAGAAATAAATAACTTCTCGTGACAAATTCAGTCTTTTATGAGTACCTCAGTTTAGAAACATTGTTTCTGGATTAGCTTACCTCTATATCCAGATCGCCTTTTGGGAAGAAATATTTATAGACACGCTTTTTACAGCTGAACCTACAAAGAGAAAAATCAAGGAAAAAATTAAATATTCATAAATAATGATTTTAATCACCTTCATACCTATTTTCTTTGCTTTTAACATTCATTAATCATTAACTTTCATTAACTACACATTTTCTTAAATGCCCTAATGTACTTCTGTTGTCTGATTTAAATTATATAAATTTTTTCATAAACAAAATAAACTGGCCTTATCCAAATCATTGTTGGACTTCATAAAATTCTGCCATAAAACATATTCCATTAGATGTATAATTTAGCTCATTTTGACACTCCATACTTTACAGTATTTTCGCACAGCTAACACAGGATATGCTTTTCTTTCAAATTAAATCTTAAGAGAAAATCTAAAGAGACAAGAATAAATAAACAACCGTGGACTAACTGACCTGGCACTGAATTCTGTAGCAACTGGTGCCCAGGCAAGGACCCGTATCTCTGGAGGTAGCACCTTGTTCAGGACGTGGACATAGCGAATCTCTGTCGTTGTGTCACTCACTGTGAGGGTACAGAGAAAGTTAATGATTAATGTCTTCATCTTGACTGTAATGCTAATCAAGGGAAAAAGTAAACACTTTTACTCCATGTAGTGTGGGAATAATAAATACTTTACTAAAAGTAGTACCTACCTGAAGATGAATGTTTGTAAAATATTAACAGAAAATAAAATAACAACAAATAGCTTTATTATATTGCTTGTTTCTAGCATACATATCTATCTAATAATAAAAATACATGGAAGTGTGTGGTGTATGCTACAGTCCAAGAACACCCATTGGAAGATGCAGGGGTCCCTTTCCAGCTGTTGAAACCAAACCTATATAGTGAGGGATTCTTCACCTAACTATCTTTAAATTAAATATTATTTCTAAAACTAACTTGATTAAATCAATAATCTGCAAAACATGCAGTATAACCACTACTCCTGTAGGTACCCATCTGCCAGTCTGTCTGTCTTCCATCGCACACTATATCCTAGTGACCTCGCCACTCACCTTGTCGGCTCTCAGCTGTTCCTCCTTCCCTGACCTTGACACCGACTCCTTGTAAAAGGTTTGTACGCAGATCCAGGGAAATCACCTACAACAAAGAAAAACAAGAGACAGAAATGTTAGGGATACCTCGTTGATATGGCATTGGTTTTCATCATTATCATGCAAATCTAAATAACGTACAATATTCTTAACACGCAAAACGAGCTTTATGGAAAGGAATTGAAAAATAAAGAATAAAAAGTCCACCATTGTCATAGGACCATAGCTTAACTGTGGTAATTAACAGCCGTCGCTAACTGATACACCCCTTGCTTGGACTTAAGCAACAATATAAGTAAAGACTTACCTGACTAAAAGCACTCACGCCTCTATCTGTCCTCCCACATCGGTGGTAATTGGAGGTTTCCCTATAAATAAAAAACAAAGTAATCTATGAGCCTTTGCAAACAAGTGATAATGAGAAATAATCCTGCCGGACCCAATTATAAATACAATTTTAGAAAATAGAAGTTTACAATATAAGCCATTCCTTGCTTCGATCATAGAAGAGTCACCCACTCAACTTTTGACCGATGGTCATGGAGGAGACAAGTTATTCTTCTGTCCTTAAAATAATGTCTTTTTAACAGATAGTTTTAATCGTGTCTTCAAGTTTTTATTCATGCAATTCTTAAACTTTTTGCCTTTCTCGATAGGAAGTTGGTGCTGATGGTGATTATTCTGGTTACAGATGTACATCTCAAGAAATCAATGCCTTGTCGTGACGTGCCAAGTCTTATAACTCTTGTACCAACAAACTTTCTAATGAAAAGAAAATCATATTTGGATGGGGTCAATAATTCCTACCTGCTATCAATAAGTTTAGTTTTAAGCAGAGCTTCAAACAAGGCTGCCTCCACTGTACACTCTGTGTCTTCTTGCACCACAAACCCATTGTAATCCCAACCCAAGTAGGCCACCTTCAAAGCGACGTGACGAGTGTGGTATCTGGAATGGCAACAAGAGGTATAAAATAAGAACAAAAGAAAAAGAAAAGCAATCATATTCTCATTTGATAACTAACTCCAATATTTCAGCTTACAACTTTTTAGACATTTCTTTTACGCTTGACATGGATAGTTACATTTCTCCTGAAAAATTATATTTTGGTTTCCTTCACTTCATAGTTGTTTTAAATCTTCACATTTCCCAATTTTCCCAATGTATTATCAACTTTTCTTCTGGATAAATATACATCCTCAATTCTTTTTTTTTAAACTGTCACCACAACGAGACATTCATAGAAAATTTAAAATAAAAATAAAGAAATTATCTAAAATTAAAAAAGTCACAAGATATAAAAGGATTTTAAAAGAATCTCAATGGCCACCATTGATGAAAGAAGTAAGCCTGAGTGACTGACATACTTGTTGAAGTCAAACGGTCGTTGTGGTTTGGTCTTCCTTCCAGACTCAGACTTCCCTGTCCCTTCCTTTTTTAAGATCACATTACGTAACTGGGTGACATGCGACTCCAACTGATGGACTCGATTGATTAGATCCTGAAAGCACAAAGGAAATAAACCAAATAAATTTACCTCTCTAGTAATTTTTTTATTAATAATACAAGATTTAGATTTTAAACATGAAACACTATTTTTGCTACATACAGATTGAACTTGGAAATGCTTGATGAATGTTGCATTTGCATCTTTTCGAAGTTTTTACATACTTTCAAACTGTTTTACTATTTTTCTTAACATGAGCTAGTGATATGAAGAACATATGTAGGCCCCTAGTAATAGTGTTTAAAAAAGGTGACTAAAGTATCCTGGCATTCTTTAAAAACAAGAGTAGATATTATTGCGTTAAATCTATTTCTTTTATTCTCATGGTTACAGGACATGACTCAAACGTTTTAATTGTCTTTTAGCTGGAAAAATCTTTGAAGAATAATTGAGAAGCATGTTAAAAGTAGAAAAATAAATTGAGATATAAATAAACAGAGGGTAGATAAATAAATAAACAGTAAGAAATAGTTCAATCTTATTTCTATTTTCTAAATTAAATGGGCTTGATAGTAAGCTGTATCTTGGAATTTGTCATGCAAATATTTTCAGAGACAACTTCAACGCAAACATGCCAGGTGACAACCACAGGTAGAGCTGCCAAGTAAAATGAAACAGACTGTACATGCTACTTTGTGTGAAGATATTGGTGCTTTGACAAAAATTATCTGCTGTTGTAAAGAGAAAATCGGTGATTGGGAGAAAATGCTAAATGAGATATAAATATAAATCCTTTGATTGTTGTATTCATAAAACTATTGTGTAATATAAAATTGAATAAAATTATGAAGACTCACATCCTATCTCTATGTTAAAAAGTAAACAAAAGCTGAACCCATAATAAGCGCCCTATATCCAGCCCTATTCAAAGAGAACAAGAAACTTGATACATAGTAATAGTCGATCAGACTTGATTGGAATTATAATCCATGAACAAAAATTATTCATTAAATTTTCTCCTTTATGAACAATTAAAATCTACAGAATATCGTAAAAGTTATTTTCACATGAATGAAAAGAAAGTCATTTCACATTTCAATGTTATTAGAGTTGTAAACTACATTGAAATTGATGCTATTCTGTGCCTAGAGCCTTTTCCTGCATTAGAAATGTCCAATATTTAGCAGAAGGAAAAACTAATTCAAAGTTTAAAAATGAAGATTTTGAAAATTATTATTTTACTCATGAAAGATTCAAACAAATCAAGATCTCTTCATTAGTGTCGTTGATCAGCAAATCTACACGGTAATAGATGGGAGCTGGGTTTGAATTCTGGCTGGGTCCGACCAAATGCCCTTGTGAAAGGGGTTTTCACACAACTATCCTCATCCTATCAGAGTTGGATATCTGCCTGGCATTGATTTTGTACAATAAATTGTATAGATGCACCTAACACGCCGCTTGCTGTATCGTCTCATGAGTTATTGATATATCATGTTTGTTGTATGCTAGGAATAAATGTGGTATTGTGAAGCGCTTAGAGAATGGTGAAGATGGTGGATAAGTACTATATATATATATGTATATATAAATGCTATCATCTATTTATCAATGTTTCAAATTGGCTACAACTATAAAGATATACATTATTTTCTCAAAAGTAGCTTTCACATGAAGGGGTGAGACTCCTGATACCAGTAATACACATACATAATAGGAACCATCACCGGTGACAGAGCTATCAGTGAAATAAATTAGTAAACCAGACAATACGAAGCCAAGCAACAACCAAACAACATCAAGAACAACCACCAAATGAATACAAGAATAATCATCAGTCAACAGTGCATGCAATTTGTCATGCTTAGGATGGGTGCGGGAAAAGGGGTAGCAGATTATAAAGAGGGTGAATTGATAATAATAATTATAATACCAATAATAAAAATTTCAAAATCCAGCAACCAATATGTTGAAACAAAACAACAAATACAAAGATTAAAACGCAGCCAAATTCCAATGCAAGGGAGGGTTTCAAAAGCATGCAGGATTCCAACATCATCCAAAATGAATAATATACCTTGTCTAGTTCTGGCCCTATCTCACTGTCATTACTGGCACAATCTCCATTGAAACCCGCCATCTCCGAGGGCTTTGGACTGGTGGAAACTTGAGTCTCTTCTTTAACTTGGTGATTGGAGACGTAGTGATTCGCTTTGAATTCAGATTCAGCGTTGTGAAGAAAATGATTGTCCAGCCTCCTACAAATTGCCTTCCTTGCTTTTTCAGACAAAGCACCCGTGGAAAATCCTGGCAACGCAGAAAAGCTGAATGGTTGTGCTGATGCTGATGACGATGATGATGTCGATGAAATATTTATTCTAGAATGTGGGGACGAAGTTGAAGTACAATTCAAGGCACTTGGGGGTGATTTTGGTAGACTAGACGGAATGTTGTAGATACCACTGCTCGCTTCTCTAAGATCTTTTTTATGCGAAATTTGAAAGTTTTCTCCATTTTTTAAAGGCACAACATCAACTCTATTCATGACATTGACGGGTTGACTAAAGGATGAGGGCGATCTTGTTGAAAAGGGTAAGGATAAATCATGAGGAACATCGTCTTCTCTTTCTTCTTTCACTCGTGGTTTGGTCAAATCCATGGCATCACTCGGCTCAGTGTGAGACACAGGGAGATGGTGACCATTATTGTGTAGTTGGGGAGAAATACACGATGGGGGAGGCATGAATCTTGGCATGAAGCCGGGTGGCAGGAAAGCATTCATTATCTCAGGAACAATCGTGTTAGCGGTAGGACCAACCTCTCTCTTTAACCCTGTCATTTCCAAAGGGGAAATAGATTTCCTATTATGTTGTCCACTCTTACTTTCATTGTTTATTTTGGCAGCATTTTTGGCCATATGTAGTATATAAGATTCAGGAAATACTGGAATGCTGAGGGGATAAGTTATCGGAGGGAAATTTGCAGGAACTTGATGGGTTAGACGCGGCGAGCTTGACAGAAATGCAGAGTCACTTTGATTGGATGTCGGTAAGGCCGATATTGTGTCAGATAGTGGTGAGGAACGCAGAGAGTTACTATCATCACCATCACTGCTTTTGACATCGTAGTCCGCAACCATAGATGTCAGATCACTCGGTGTGTTGTCAGCCAAGTAACAGTTATGGCTACCAAGGATTTCAACAAACCAGCTATCCACAAATCCAAGCCTCATGGTCAACTTGACACGAAAACTACATTTATGACCTCTCACTTTAATCTTATCACAGCCTGCATAAAAAAAAATAAGAAAGGCAAAAAAATAAAAATACAAACAATGTGTATTTGACCAAAATGAAAAGGAAACTTTAAATTAAATAATGGTACAATTACAAAGAATACAAATTATTTGTTTACAAACTGTTCTTTCCCTACTTTGTAAGAATTTTAATTTCACAATTTACAAACATGGATAATAAGTTGGGTGCTTCTCAAATTACAAAAAAATTAAACATATTATGGACATATTACCGTTGCAGAACTCGTACTGTAGTCACTATGGTTAAAATTGTTGCTTATGGTAATCAGTTATATATGTATAGTCTGGTCCATTTCTAACAAATATCTGACAGGATAAAGAAAGTAAAGTTTGTTCTTCTTTGTGGTTTATAATTGATAATAATGATACAAAAAAACATTGACAAATCAAATATTTGCAACAAACTTTTTTCCTCATCGCCAATACTCACCAGAAATACAAGATCCATATCCTCCACAGGCTCGTTTGCATCCTCCAGTTCCACTGCAATAGAGGGTCTCTCTTGCAACAACGATTTGACGGACATTACGAGCTCGTCCTGCCCTCACACTTCCATTGTCCAACACCATCTTCCCAAACTCTGTTAGTGAAAACCTATCGTCTAGAAAGTTGACACCTTTGTGAACATCTACGTAGATCTTGTGAACTTCCCTTCCTTTTCGAAGCATACTTGCTTGTCGATAGATTTCAAATGCGTACAGGTATTTGCGAAGGTCACCACAGTTGATTTTTTCACCTTTAAACTTTTTGACCAAAGCGGCATTAGAGGCACTTCCATTTTCATTTGCGTTGATATTTTCTCCGTTAACAGGACTGGAACTGATTGGTGAAGGGGTAATGTCAATGTTGGGAATCATACTTGTGCTTTCTCTTATCATCAATGTGTCAGCCATTGCATATGATATAAGGACACATAGAACTCCTCTCTTTATAACTTATGATCAAGAACTTATTATACTACAACTCCAAACTGAGTATTTTGTTTATAAATGGAGAATTTGTTGCACATAATACTTTGAAATTCAAGATTCAACAAATTTTTACTGGCAGGTAAAAAATGTTCTACACATAAAAATGTGAGACAGGGAATGACTAGATTAGATGTTTAACAGGTAAACTGAGCAAAAGCTCAAGACAAAAGTGGAATGATGTAGAATGACTAGGAAAATTGGAATGAATGTGTAAAAAATATGACTAGACTGATAAATCAAACGGCACAAGTACTAGAGACAGGGGAATGGTTTTAACATAAACACTACTTCTTCCAGGTCTTAATTTCAGCAGAATCCATTGTCATTGTCTACAAATTAAAGAAACCTGCAGCAAATTTCAAATGTTGAAAACTTTTGGAATTGCTACAAAATAACACACATCTCTACACAGTGGCTAAAATGTCATTGTATTCTCTATCCCACTGGTGTTGACACGATATCATTGAAAAATGGTGGCTTCAGATTGCTTGACAACACTCTCAAAGGTTTGCAGGCAGCCAAAACTTGAAATGCTTTCAAGTTCCATATCCATGAATGAACCTTTGATAAAAAACACATGTGGAAATAATCATAAAACATTGCCAAAATATGAAACTAACTGAAAGTTTATAATAACAATTTTTGGGGAGGCAAATGGAAGTTTAAAAAAAATTTGTTTGTGCATAATCACGATGAAATCAATAAAAGTCTATTTCCATGATTTTCTTAAACCTTAGGCATGCAGGCCTATATACAATTAATATGAACAAATTGTGATGATGACATAGAATCTATCATATCTTTTTAAAAGCTAAGCTACCATAGATATAATCCTTACAACTCTTAAGTGAATAGACCACAGTTTTCAGTCACATATTTTTCGTTCTTGCTTTCTTTGAAATTAAGGAAAATAAATAACTGGCTCGGTTAAATTAAAATCATTGCTGAAATTGTCTGAACTTATAGATTCAAACTTTTTGTTTTGTCATCCTTTGCCTTATACCGCGTTAGTGTGCCAACACTACCACAAATTTTCTCAATTTTTAAAGTTTTCACCAGAAGTCACTTCACAACCGCATAATTGAATCACAAATCAAGTTTCCACTTTTGGCATTGAAAATGGCTTCTGTAAGCAATGAGACGGTAAAAAATTGATATACTCTACAGCTTCAAGCAGCCGTTTAACTGTTTACTCTTGGCGTTGGTGGTCTTATACATTTGTATTATAAGTATTTATTATAGAGTGTCAAAAAAACAACTGTAGATTTTTGTTTTTCATGAAATTTGCTGAACTATACTATTTTGATTGTTTAAAAGGAGTGTATTGACATTGTAAGGTCATATAGAGCTTGGAAAAAGCATGACAATAGTTTGAGTTAAAAGATATAAAATAGAAAGAGGACCAGAGGGACACCCTACAACGATCAATGCAATGAATATAATGTCAAGTTTTGTTTTACTCTGTGTGAAGGACTTATTTTGTTTGCTGAAAATGTCTTGTTTTGCTTGATAGACAATGTGAAGAGTTTATCAATAATAGTTTTATATCCGATTTTACATTGAAACAAAATATATTGTTCAGTGAAATGTGTTGGAAAAAAGTAAGATGATAACTAAATAAATGGAGCAAGAAGAAAGGAGGCAAGAAGAATACAAATAATAAAAAGGTGAATATTGAAGTAGACATTACGTACTTAGCCTTATAGAGCATTAGATACAACAAACAGTAAGTACTCAGTAAAAGTGAGATGACAGTTTATGAAGTTAAAGCAGGTGAAAAGGAACAACCAACAATGGCACACTACAACCAATAGTGAAATAGTTATAAAAAACTACGGATAAATATAGAAAAGAGGAATGTTTCTTCTCGAAAGACAGAAATAAAAAGGGGTATGATATAGGCCTATTGGATTTTATAAACACACTTATCTACAGGTAATAAAACTAAAGCCAACTCCTACCTTCTACCAGACAGAGATAACTGAATGTATAGCAGTGAAACAGTGGCAAGGCAGGGTGGCAACTAGCCACATGATGTCAGTGTAAAAGACACAGGTGCTTATCTCAGTTTTTACCCAGCTTTTTACCCTCTATATTTCCCAGCTATATCGATGTCATAACATCACTGCAGCACCTGATCTTTGACTATTTATATTAATCCCTAAAATGAAATGTAATTTCCTAATATGCGTGATGTGTCGTGTGTCATATTGAGTAAGTGTGTGTGTGTGTGTGTGTGTGTGTGTGTGTGTGTGTGTGTGTGTGTGTGTGCTAGAGAGTGAGCAAGCGAGCGGGAGAGAGAGAGAGAGAGAGAGAGAGAGAGAGAGAGAGAGAGAGAGAGGGGAGAGAGAAAGAGAGATTTTACTTCCTCAGATATAAGATAAGATTTATAAGATAAGGTGTATTTAATTAGTCATTCATTGGAGGAAATTATAGGAGCAGGGTTGGTGAAAATGGAAAAGCAGGACAATGAGACGTTTCAGGCTTTATCCATAGTAAGGATAAAGAGGGGTGGTTTGAGAGGAAAGCTGCCAAAGGGCAGGCACTTCAAACGACATTTGAAAGGGTGTTACGTGACAAGGGTGCAATTGACGTGTAACTCTATAGAACAGGATGACTAAGGAAAAGAGATGAAAATAATTTCAAAACTCTGAAGAGAGAGAGAGATTTGTAATATTTTTCATTGACAAGTTTTCAGTCAATTCTTGGTGCCATATAAAAGAATGTCTTCTAGACATCTTCTACCAGGTAGAAAGACTTCATTGTTCAGGTAGACTAGAGAATGATCAGAATAAGAGTTTCCGCATTCCATTGTCCAAACACTTTGTTGTTCACAATCCTCGATTTTGATTTGGGTTCTCAGTAAACGTGAAGAATGTAGCTGACTAAATGTGAAAGTAATACAGATGTAAGTGTAATGAAGTCTTTTAGCCGAACAATTTATCCAGCTAATAATACTAACAACTCTAATACAAAGTAGAGATCTAGAGGGGACAACAAAACCAATTCCATCTGGATGTTTCTCCAAGCATCACGTTAATCAAAATAAAAAGGAGGAAATATCTTACTCGGGTTTAGTGAAAGCTGAGTTAGAAGGGTTACATAGATACATTGAAATCAAAAGTAGAAGCGAAAAGAAATCTAGTCGACATATAAAATGTATATAATTTTATTACAGGCCAAGAACAACAGTAACAGTGACATGCGATGGCAGAGTCTGATAAACAAAAATATGACACTGCAGATGAGAAGACAAAACCCGATGGGAGAAACGACAAAGCTCGCCACGTAAACTTTTTTTATCTACTCACCGCTTTTGACATGTGCTCATAAGCATCGGGTGTTGTAGCAGCTGGTTTACGATCGAAGTTTTCGGGTAAGGCCATTGCCATTTTAATTTTATTGTCGGCTCTCTTAGATATCGTACTGTCTAGTGTCTGCGAACGAACAAGAGAATATCGAATATCGAGTACAGACTTTACAGAAACGATATCTGAGTAGACTGAAAAATGGTACTCGAGGAATGATGAGAAACGGCAAAAACAAAGTATCTAGCTAGTAGTAGACCCCCTTGAGCATTTCCTTCCAAATATCTTTATTCAAGAAGATATAACAAAAAGTAGAAAGTATCATAAACACGAGAAGAGAAAAACAATTTTCAATATCTCCTCATCTGTTCGAGTTAAGAAAACAAAGGCTCTCTACACAAACCGGCAGAAATGTTTTATGATTCTTCCAATGCTTGACACAAACCTTGTTATACTTTATTCCAGACTGTGTGGACAAATACACTACCATAATAACATTATAGATACGACCCAAAATGATGCTCTCTGTTTTATGTGGAGGTATGAGATTGTCACCAACTTCCACATGCGAAACGCAAACTTAGACTTAGAACCCATTTCATCGCTGTATTGAAACTGCACCAAAGATCATAACGAATGAATGATAAACAATCACAAAGAAGACGCCCCTTGATATTTCCTTGATAACACGTGGCTCAATTTGTCGAAATCATGATGGCCAGGTTATTGGAATCCAAAGCGCTCTGTTCTTTTTATAAACCGTTATGAAACAACCCCAATTGAAAGTGGCAAATGGTGTCATTTCCACTCATTCTAAATCGCAACTACAGGCCTTGGAGACTGGCTGTACCTACAGGCAAGAGGTGGCCCACACTCTCCTATTTGTAAATTACTCCCAAAATACCCTATGAGACATATCAATATTACACTACAGCGGATCCCAGGACACATAGTAGGTACACAACA
>JAULCB010159844.1:0-16571 GCA_032358575.1 Dendronotus rufus | reverse complement strand
CCCCCCCCCCCCCCCCACTGCGCCCCTCCTTTCCGCGTAAACCCCCAACCAAAAACAAACAGAATGACAATGCTTTGTTTTGTTGTTATTGTTTTGTTTTGTTATCATACATTGTACCGCTTTCGCAGTATCGGCACCCAGCCCCATGCTCAGTCTTAAATGGTGAATGAGGTCGATGCCCCAATAACCATCTTTGACAAAACACAAAGCTGGAAGCAGGTGATCAGCCCACTGTGCCCATCCTTGGATGGTGCTACGAGCAATACACTGGACGCCATACTCAGCTGCTAACCAAACAAATTATTTATATGTCGCCTACTTAGTGTTGCCTCTCATTTATGATGTAAAAATGAGAGAACCTACACTGCAGGCTATTTGTTGTTATCCAATGCCTTATACCGGTTTCTCAGTGTCGGCACCGAGCTCCATGCTCAGTCTTAAGATGGTTAATACGGGGCCCAATAGCCCCCAATAGTCAAGAACTACGGCAAGCAGGTGATCAGCCCGCTTTGTCAGAATGACGATGATAAACAATAATACCTACTCTAATTGTATATTCACTGTTCGATTGCTCGAAGAGAGGCTGGAGGGAGGGTGACCATGGGTAGGGTGTAGGTTAGTTCGGCTCCACCATTGAATAAGGATAACAATATCATACGTCAATGGTATACACTGACTGGTCTCCAAAAGTAAGGGGGAAACGGCATAGTGTACTAGTACTAGACCTAATCAGAGATATAGACGAGCAGTAAAGGGTCTTTCCTAAGAACTTAACGTCGGACCCGGACAGAATTCAAACAAGGGGATACGTTGACCATTAGGCACCAAACCACTTAGTGTAACAATAATATGAGATTATGATTATAATGAAAACGAATGAGCTCATTCTTCCAATCTCAAAACACTTTCTAAACGACAACTTTGACTTTGACACGTATGCAATTATTTCGCGTTCCGTAAATAGTATAACATCATCCATGCATGAGTAATCTAATTAATCCATCTGACCATGGATTCTTTAGCAATTGTTGACTTATTCATCATTAGCTGCTGAATAGTCGTGGTCAGATAATATGTGGGTCATTTTAGAGTTTACAAATTAGAACGAGGGTAACGTCATCTAGATGGACGTGGTATTATTACAATTTTCCAAACGTATTTCTCTACCACATCAATAATTGTTCACACTATTTATTGTAATTGTATGGAAGCAGAAAAGTTAATTAACAAAGTGTTTGTCCATGGTTTGTTTTTTCTTATGTTTGTTTGTTATAGCTTCTCGATTTGTCCCACATGTCTGATCACGCATATCTAGCATGTCTCTTGCTAAATCGTAAAGGGGGAATCTGGTAGACTAGATAATTATATATGTATATAAATAGGATAAGAAGAATTTCTCTGAACTCTGAAGTACCTAACTAAATCTAGTCTAACGTTATGTGGATAGAGGGCAACCATACACCTAAAAAGGAACATAATAGATACCCTCCGCCTACGGCAAGAGGACTGATTTCGTCGTATCGAGAGCCCAGTGACCGTGCAGCTTGCGAACGTCGGTTTGCCACTTGCCACAGCCAGCCGAGTCAATGAACGAACGAGAAAGGAACACACGAACGAATCTACACCACTGTCATGGCGCAGATATTTATTATTCTCCCCTCGCTACCGATGGATTGAACACACAAATGAACAGTTATCACTGTGAGTATTGGTTACAAAATAACGATTAGTTCAATCTGTGAGTTAAGAGTGATTGAATTTGCGAGTCGTTTTGACGATGTTTTTTTTACCCCTCTGATATGAAGGCATCTGACCGTATCATCACCGTTTGTCGGTCACCACTCACTCGCTCACACTCGCATCTCCTCCTAATAATTATTTGGTAATACTATTTTCTCGCGTCATTGTATGCAAACATTATCTCGAGTCTTAGTTTAGACTTTTGTCGAAAGATTGTTTTCCTCTTCGATCCAGCTTATTTTGATTGAATTGGTCTAGTTTGAAACCTGTTTGATCTGCTCGAGACGAGATGAGTCGAAGAGGGCGAAGCTCGCACACATCGTCGTGTGGGTTTGACCAATAAATCCCCATCAGTAGAGATAGGCCCCGTGTTATCGGGCACGTAGCTGCAGGTTAATTTAGTACAGGGTAAACTAATGGACAATGGGATTTCGTCATTGTCAGGAAGGCCCTCATTCAATCCCGGTCCAATAAAAGGCCCTAATTGATGACACCGACAATTGAATTCCAGATGTAAGCCATTTAATTGTATAGTACCTATCAACATCATAGGAACCATTTCTGTACCATTGAGGAGGCAATCTATTAGGTTACATCAATGGAAACTGGAATGTGCCTATTCAATGTAGACTTAGATAGATCTAGGGGGAGGTAGAGATCTATATATAGGCCATTAGGTATAATTAATATTTTTCTCATTTTATGGCTCAACAGGTCTAAGATTTTGGCTGTATTTCTAGTTTGTCATCTTGACACCAATTGGTGAAGTTGGAGACAGTCTGGTCAAAATATTTTATTTATGACCCCCCACCCCCCACTTCAGCTTTTCTATTTATTCATCTTTAAAGAATTTGTTTTTAAAATCTGTCTGATTTATGTATAAAATAAGTTTTCTCACATATCATGATTATAGGCCGTATCAGATGATATCAAGGGAGAACTATCATTGAGTCTTATCATTTAATGGATTCAGATTCATCTTTCTTGATTTCTATTTTGAAATCAACTTAGATCTTTCAGGTTTTTGTTGTTGTCTCATTGCATCATTTATTCTAGATACTTAGATTAACTTCTCTTTTTGCACAACTAGTCTGTTATGGAGCACAACTTTGTACTCGCCTCTCACTTGGTATCCTGAGTAATGGGAGGAAAATATTATTTTCTTGTTTGGCTGCTCCATGTTCTAAAGTTGAATCCTTAGGAAAGACGTTCAGGTGTTGAAATAGGTTCTAACTCACACCCAAGTGCTTATATTAAAGCAATGTGAATGTCCAGTGTCCTATCCATAAAGTGGCTTTTTGTCACTTTTCCCCATGGGCCTAATAATTCCTCCTATCCTCCACAATACTCTTTCTCTAATAAAAGCGGAAAGCATATTTAACAAAGATAATATGTCTTTATTCAAGTGGTCATTACATTCACTTACCACTGGGATATCCTAAGCTCACGCCCCGACTCAAGAGAATTCTAGGTTTTGACTCTGGCCATGTTCAAGTCCTATTGCAGATGGACTATGAAACATAGGCCCTGCTTGTGCTATGACCTAAATGTGTTGAAACAGGCTTGAAAATAAGAACTTCGAAACTTTTGAAAATCATCAATGATTCAAATTCATTTGATCATAGTACAACAATAAGTCCAGTTTAAAAAAAGTACTTCAGATTTCAGTATTTTTTGTTTCGTATCCAATGCCTTATTCGCTTTTGCAGTGTCGGCACCTAGCTCTATGCTCAGTGACCACCTTTGACAAAAACACAGAGCTGGGAAATACTATAGATCAGGAACTACGACAAGCAGGTGATCAGCCCACTGTGCCCATCCTTGAATGGCGCTATGAGCAATACACTGGACACATTACTCAGCTGCTAACCACACACATTTTATGTTGCCTACTTAGTGTTGCCTCTCGTTTAGATGTAAAATTGAGAGAACCTACACTGCATGTATTTAATGGTATAAAATATCAAATATAATAGTCTGTAGTTTGGTTTATCCTCCTCAGAGCCATCATCTGGACCCAACCCTAGTTCTTGGTGCTACCTGTAACTCTAAGAAGGGGCCAAGATGAAGAGCAAGAGTGTAGAGAAAGCCGCTGCTTCTCCCCAGGTTTTGTCTAAACCCTCGGGGGTGAAGAAAAGCAAAAACATTACCAAAGCCGTCGTATCACACAAATCCAAAGTAGGAATTTCAAACTCTGTCATCAATCTGAGATCGCAGGACCTCGTTGATGTGAAGAAAAAACTTGCTAATGGGAAGAATAAATCATCGGCTATTCGGAAACCGGTTTTGAAAACCCCGGGGCAAAAGGCAAGCAAGCCCCTGGCTGGAGCCGTGAATGGAGCCAAACCTCCCAGCATGCAAAGCAAAGGAAAGGAGAAAAAGATACAAGTAAAGACGAAGAAGGAAGGAACTCAGAAGGAAAAGCTCAAAGTAGGTCTGAAAAAAAATATTTTGGTAAAACCCAAAATGAAATCTAAAAAGAAATGTGAGGCTAAACCAAAGACCAAGAAGAAAGATGCCTGTCAAAGAGATATAAACCAGTTTATAGATTTGTGGTCCATAGCATCTATAGGGAAAAGGGAAGCCAGTCTAAATGCCACGATGAAAGTGAATATTATGTTTGAAAGGCAAACCTCTCCTAAAAAGTCTTCCTCTACTGATCCATCTCCTGTAAAATCATCACCATCGCCCACCAAACCACTTGTTGAAACAAAGAAATGTGGGAAAGAAGACACCACTGACACTAAAAGTAAAACTTTAAAAGAGAACACAAGTGCCAAAAACAAAGCTAATAATTCATCTCCCATTAAAAAAGATACATCAACTCCTAAAAAAGGAAAGAAAGAAACTAAACAGAGTGTAAAAAATGAGCCAAATAAAAAGACACCTCCCGAAAAGAAGAAACAGTCTTTGAATGAGAAGGAGATGGATGACAGGAAACGCAAATCTCAGTATAAGATTTATGAGGATGAACCTGCTGCCAAATCAAGAAAGAAAGGGAATGATAAGAGTCATAAAGGGAAGGGTAGAAAAGCAGTCAAGAAGCCCAGAAAGAAGACATCTATTTTGGGGCACAGTCTTGGGAATATCATAGAGAAATCTCCACGCCAAGCCAGTCTGATTGCCAAAGCTATGATAGCAATGGAACAAGAAGAAGACGTTGTGGTAGAAACTGCGGCTAGGACGAATGTGTTTGATTGGACAGAAGTAAGATCGTGTGTGGTGAGTGAAATTAGGAAAATGGTGTGGGTGACTGGGAAAGGAGATGTGAAGGGCCAACCCCAACCCAAGAAATCTAAGAACACCGATTCCAAGAACACTTCCTTGTCAATGGGTGATTTAGTCGATGCAACCATGCCAGAACAAGAATCCCTATCCCTACACAACACTCTGTTAAAGGCGGTCCATGAGATGGGAGACGCAAGACTGTTGAAAGAATTCTTCAGGTCACAAAAGGAGGATTTCCCGGGTGAGGTCGACATAGAAAAATGCCCAACGCCCGAACCTCCGACTCCTGTGAAAGAACCGGCTACCCCTTCTCCCAAGAAGAAATCTTCTACTACTACTACTACGCAGCATTCCTCTAGTCCTAAAAAGAAACCCGAAAAAGAGACAATCAAACCTATAGTGCCATCTCCTACCAAACCCAAACCCTGCCGTGTTGCCACACCCATACCGCAGTTCATGTCCGGACCACGGCCTAGTCACATGACCAGTTTTATTCACCATCATCCGTCTACGCAGCCCATCTATCCAGGCATGGACCAACACCACCAAAATCAGCAACAATCGCAGCCCATCAAAGTGACTCCTTACGCTCCCAGCTCTGCCTACGTTTACCCGTACCCTCCGGATCGACAACAGCAGAATATATTTGTACCCAACCCTCCAACCCCTTTGCCGTTTAGTGCAGACGCCAATGATCTGGTGTCGAGAAACTACCCGGCCTTCACCTTCAATCAGATGGGTAGCCTGAGTTTTGAGCGTCGAGGTCTGAATCCATACCACCATTCTCACAGCAATTACAACCCATCTTTGCATATGCCCATTCAACCTATAGGTAAGAAAACCTTATCCTCAAGTTAAAAGCAAAATGTTTCTATCGCCGAATATTAGGTTTCAGATATATTTATATATAGTCAAGGGCTGTGAAAAGTTCTAGACTGTTTAGTACGCATTGAACAAACAAAAAGAAACAACGCTTAGGGATTTTAGTCCTAATATTATCTCCTCAACTTGTTTTAACATCATAAAGCTTTTACAAGGTTTATAATTGCCTCAATATCTTAATATAATTGACTTTGATAAAGTGAAGTCCAGATATATTGACAACATCGGTAGCATGAAGATTATACACTCTGTTATTAAATCAACTTATGTGGATTTTGTACTTTTTAATCTGAACAATTAAGATTCAGTTTTCAGAATAGCGTTTTGCGACTTTTCTTTTACCGGTATGTCACTTAGGTATTTTGTTGAGGATATAAACAACATCAAACAAGTTTATTACAAGAAACTTTTTACTAATTACGAACAGGGAGTAATTAGGGGTTTGATGTCGATTATAGATAAGATAAAAAAGAAGATAAAAAACAATCCTGACAATAAATCTAGAAGTCTGTAATTTTTGTTTTTATTTTTCAGGTTTTAACTTCCAGCAATTTTACCAGCCTTCTCTCCAGCAACTTCATAGCCAGCAAAACCTGCCATCTATCCAGCCTGTCCCCATGGCCCACCAGCAATACTCTCTAGTCCCTCCGCACTCCCTCCTCCAACCACCGCATTCGTTAGGACCAAGCATGAACCCTGTCAGGGCTTTCCAGTCGGCCTATCCCCCGTATGCTGCCCCTAGCCCCAGAACAGACGCCAAACAGGACAAATCCTGCATGCCTCCACCCATGGCACACGCACAACCGACTATGAATCAAGAATCTCTGATGAAACCCATTGTTCAGCCTCTCCCGTCGTACAGGAGGGCCATCCCTATCAATCCACAAGTGCAATCCGGTTGTCCTATCAAACCAATGCCTGTAAATCTGACCACCAATTCGGCTAATTTACTACACTCATCGCCGTCAGCTACCAACCATCACGCATTCAGCCCTCCCAACCAATCTCTCCAAATGTTCAACAAAGCGAGTTCTAGTACCAACATCATACACAACCCACAACCATTAAGACCTTCCGCCCCTCCTCCCATTCAAATGGCCTTCAGACCTATATGTAAGAAAGAAACTGAGCCTGTGATGCAAGACTGTGATAAAGTAAATTCACCCATTTCGCTGGAATCTCAGAAGAAAGCTGTAGTAAATATTAAAACTTCAAGTGAGGAATCATCCATGTCTGATATTCTTCATAGTGCTCACTCCACAATGTTTTCTGTGGAGGAGAAAGGTCCTTCGACCAGTACTAGCCAACCCATGGCAATCCAACACAACAAACAGAACCAAAGTGTTGTTGCCAAGAATTCGTCTCCATTCAAAGTTTCTCAGTTGGTAACTGCCTTATCATCAGGTCCAAAGAGTGGTGACAACAATTTCAATGGATCTTACTCTGTGTCTTCAATTCTGGAGATGCCCAATAGCAAGCTTAATACTGGGCCTAAGACAAAGAGCTGTGCTGTCAACGCACAGTGTGGTGCTACTACTACTATGGACCAAGCTAGCAAAGTTACATTCATTTATGTTTCCCCAATCAAGATGAGTGGTAAACCAGGTACTTCTTTGCTAACAAATACAATCAATAATGTTCCAGCAAAGCTTCCAGAGAATAAGAAACCGCTCGAATTAAATATGAAACAATTTCCCCATGACGATAAGGTTATTATCATTGAGGATTCTGAGGACTCTTCTGATGATGAGCCCCTAGCTAAATTAGTTCAGGCCAAACCAAATGAAGTCTGCAGTAATAAACCAAAAACTTCAGAAACTGAAGATCCGAAAACTAAGAAAACAAAAACTACCTCCAAACCCTTGAAAATCAAACTGTTTGCGGATAAACCCAAACTGAAATCTCCCAAAACAAAAGAGTTCAAGGCTAACTTGACTAAGAAAGATTCAAATTCAAAAGAGAATAAAAATTCAGGGAAAGCATTGACAAAGCCATCCAAGGTTCAAACAATAAAGCCGAAGAAAGCTCTCAGTGTCCCGAGCAAACTGTCAGAAATTGCTAAACCACAGGCAAAAAAAGACGATGGAGTTCAGGAGCTGGTGAAGTCTGCCTCCGAAGGCCTGCCGACTAATGCCGCTAGTGGAAGCAGCATTAGCAGTGATACTACCATCACTACTAGCTTGTTGCCTAGTAAGAAGCTGGTCAAGAAAGGCCCTGTGAGAAGGAAGTCCAAGTGCCAAGCCGCTCCCCCACTGCCTGTCCCCATGGTACCCAAGGTGAAGGCCACCCATGGCTGGACCTGGATAGGGGAAGGAGAGTGGAGGACTGTCCCTAAGCTGACAATGGTGAGAAGAGCACTTTAGTTCTTTCGTCTGTATGTTTATCATGTGTAGATGATTAGAAAGACGAATATTGTTTTAGAACGGTTTGTTATTTATGTAGATGTTTACTTTATTTCGTGTGTATCTGTTATCTGTCCCCTTTTTAAAATCCATTTTTTGAATTACATGTTCATTTCACATCATGTCAAATTATCTAGTTTTATTGTTATTTCTCTGTAAGTCAAACTATGGCCAATTAGTTTATATTTTTTCATTTTTGAAGTTGAAATTTTAATTTTGCAACCATGCAAGATCTAAGTAATAAGAATAAATGAAAATATTTTGTTGTGAACTCACTTTTTATAGAATATGATTTTGCCTTAAACTTATGGTTTTCAACTTTTATTGTTTTGAATTTTGAATTATTGATGGAAAATTATAAAATCACGTCCTAATCAACTACCAATCTCATTAGAAAATGTTATTGCCATACTTAATGTGTTTATTTCTAATCCTATTCAGCACAAAGAAGAACCATTGAGACAGCGTAAATGCTACAGGTCCATGAAGCATACCTTTGGGGAAGTGATTTCAGTGAAAGATAGTGTTATTCTGCAGTCAGATGGAGAGGGCGGTGTTCCTTATGTGGGGAAAGTCAGTGCCTTGTGGGAAAACCTGAATGGTGAGGAAACGAACATTCTCTACTTCTCTATAAGGAGATTTAGATTTAGAAATCATATTTCATTTTCTGATTTAGATAGAATTTACTATGGGAGTCTAAACAACATTTTCACTCTGAATGAAAAATATCTTTTATCTAGATATCCCAATCCTACTGTGATCAATGATTTGATTATTATTATATATATAGCAGAACCTGGTTGTGGTATTGCATACCAGTACTATTACTATTATTATATCATTATTGCTATTAGGATGGTAGTTGGTAAAGGGAGTTAGATGACAGTGTAGATTGAGACCTATATATATATATTATGTACCTTTGTGTGACCAGGTGACATGATGTTCAGCATGCTGTGGTACTACCAGGCCGAGCACACGGCGACAGGGCGGGAACCAGAAGACGGGGAACAGGAGCTCTTTGCCTCCAAACATCGGGAAGAAAACAGCGTGGCCTGCATTGACGATAAATGCTATGTCCTTATGTACAACGAGTTTTGCAGGTGAGGATGTTGATACATTTTTTCGCGAATTGCATGATATTTTTAGTTTGAAGTTTTTAGATTAATTTGTTTATAGGTTTGATTTCAAGTGTTTGCATTGTCATGTAACCCTATGGTAAGATATTAGCCAGGAACGTGATGAGTCCAATGCCGTGGCCCTTTGACTTTACTATTCCTTACAGATATTTTTCTTAACATTTCCTTCTATTAATTTTCTGAGTGTTAAGAAACGAATGATTGGAAACATGCCGAAATTTGATGATAATGAATAATGATTGAATTGTTGTTTCGGTCCATAATCTTATTGATATTAGATTTGGTTCTAAATTCAAAATATTTTAATCTTTATTTATTTCAGCCCTGTTCCTATATATTATATATATATAGATATCAGGGTTTTAGAAAATTATTTTCAAGACACTATTTCTATCCTTTATCTGTAAAAAGCTGTATTATTATTTCATCTTCAACCCATTATTCCTGCCTTTCCCGTTTCTCTAATGTAGGATGGAGGCGGATGCAGTTCGTCAAGAACTTGGCTTGCCACCCCCGAGGAGTCGTCTTGTGATACCTGCCCTGTCAGAAGAAGATAGAGCCTTCCTTCGGCCGTTACCGCCTGTAGACATCTGTATGGAGAACATTTGGTTCTGTCGTTACGACTATGATATTAGGAAGAAGATTGTGAGGAAACCAAAGAATAGAAAGTCTGACCTGCGCTATAGAGGACCTATCAAATTGGTGCAATAATGTAAATATTATACATATATTATATTTATAGTTTTCAGTATTGATAACGATATTATGGCAAATGAATAGATGAAATTATTCTTTGTCTCTATGTTTTTTCTTCTCTTTGTCTATCTCTCACTCACTTAAAGCAAAGACAAGCATTTAGAAATAATTTGATGTCTTATTATTTTCTGTGTGTATTGTGTGAATTGTAGTCACATATAGGTTATATGTGGACTCATCAGTCTTTCATTATATTTGTAGATTACTGTTTATGTCTGTAACAACTTACCCCGGTAGGGTTACTTTTTCTAAAATGTCATCCAGGCAAAAACAGGTCTATCAATGGCTGTGTTGTGATTACGACCTGATTTAAAAATGCCACAACTTTTTGTGAGTAAAGAATCCGAAGTCCAAATTCAACGCATGTAGTCTGTAGTAACAAATTGCTGAATTTAAAAAAAGAATTACTCACCAGGTGCAAAAATGAAGATTTTCAATTTATTTATCTGTGGCTGAGTTTCTGTTCGCTTCGACTTCATAAGCTTCGGAAGAAAGTCATTGCGCATGCATGGAACATAAAAGTTGGACTATAAAAAAGATTTTAAAAACCTGTACGGTGCGTTGTAACAATGTACCCCGGTGTGTGTAAGAACTTGCCCCGGTACCGGGGTAAAAAGTTACAAAATGGTGACCACCTTTGAACAATAAATTCAACATAATTTTATCATCTAAATCAAAATTTAGCATGTCAGCAAATAGATCATGTCCTGAAGATCATCTACACCAATTTTGGTCATGAAATGTTTCCAAATGTAAAAGTTATGTTGAATTTATTGAAAATTGTAACTTTGTGCCCCGGCTTACCCTATGATTTGACTTGAATGAACTGAATTTTTAGGTCTGATATTTTTTTTACTGTCACTTTTCAATAGGTGAAGATTGATGTACTCTCAGATTTTCATTTTTAAAGTTTGTTCTCGATATTGTTCAGTCATTTTGTCAGTTTTCAACTGAAAGAAAAGGTACATTGTTCTCACATCTTGAAAATATTGTCACTCTAAAAGAGTCATTTTATTTGTATAAAATACAGGCATTTATAAAGAATCAGCTTAGAAAGATGTGATTTATTTACAAAGTTCATAAACATGCTGAATGAAATAGATTATGAATGAATGAATTACTTTAGTGTATACTTTTCTTGTAATCGTTTGATTGTGAGTTTAAAATGCAATAACATCTTTACATTATGCAAGTTGTAAGCTATACAAAGCATTTCGATTCAAAATTCATTAATCGTATTGACTTGTCATGTCACTTGATTGCCATGAACTTTAAATACTCAAAGTATACATGCTTCATTTCTTTTGTAATTGTGATTTTCATACTAATATTTATGTTTTCTCCTTTTTATTTTCCAAGATTTGTTCTACAATCTTTTTTGGCAGTAATGAAATGTTCAGAAATGGTGGTTCAAAGAAAAAGATATCTACTGAAATTCATATCAATTTTTTTTTAATTTAGGAATATATTATAGATATATAGATCTTCAACTGATTAAATCTCATACTTTTTTAATTATCTATTTTTTAGAATGGAAAAGGTGTTTGTGAATTAATATACTCTAATTGGTCTACCAATTTTGTCTTTTCCCATGATTTACTGGATAAAAAATTGTACTGCAAATCAAATCTATTGTGAACTTAGCTTATAAGATTTTATTCATTTTTCAGATAATTGTTTACAATGTCTTGTTTTTGGAGAACAATTCTTTTGATACACTATTCATCGTTTAAGTTTAAGGAATGCTCTGCTTTTAAGAGCTAATAGGAGTAACAGCATTATGATTATAGAGAAGAGATTTCTAGATTTTTCAGCTAGTTATAAGTAAGAACTGTTTTAGATATCTTATATTACATTTATCTATTTTATTCATTAAATAATTTTCTATTCTTCTAGAAATTTATAATCAGAATTTTAATGAATTTAGGTGTCACAAACACACAGATGTAACCACTTACACATATTTATTGCTCATTGATTTGTTATATATATATGTAAAATAAAAACATTGTCTTATTGTATGTGCAGAATTTCAAATGGATCTTTCTTTTTATTTTCAAACTCAATAGAATATTTAAGTAGAATAAAACACTTTGTAAATACTGTTGTTTGAAATCTTATTCTGATTAATTAACTAGACAATGTTCTATGTATATATACGATATGTTTCTGATGAAGTATTACAGCATTAATTTAATGTACAATGTATTTATCACTACTGGGGATGTAAATCATACCTTGAATAATGGGAATTGTTTTTGTCGATGATTGCAACAGTATATTATATATATAGTATGGCTCACTTGACTCTTGTAATATAATGCCCCTTCTAAACTATTTTTGTGTTGTGTCTTGGTTTGACAGATTACATTGAATTATATCAAGTTAGAAATGGAAGGAAGTTGTTTATTTCTCTGTAGTATAGTAGCATAATAAGAAAATAGAGAGGATATTTTGTGTGTTTGCAACTTTGTCCTCAGATTGATTTATCATCGTTTCATATTTATATTCCATGCATAACTCCTAATTCATGAATTTTGAAGGAGATAAGAAAATCTGACTTAAGGCTCTAACTCTAACTCTTGCATGTTTAAAAGAAAATCTTTGGAACTTGCCCATTTTATCCCTCACTTTCTTCCCAAGATTAGAGATATCTAAAGAAAAAAAGGGAGGGAGGGGGAGGGACCTTTAAGTGCCTTATGGTGTTAGTGCTTAGTTCCAGGATGTACACGTAACGAGTAAAATGCCTTTTAGAATTGGATGCTGCCCTGCTGGTCAGTCTTATTCACGCTATTTCTCCTGTTATTGTTGGATTTTAGTTATTCATCTGGATCAGGAAGGGCAATTTCATAAGAGGTAGACCTGCTCTAAAGCAAACATGGTAAACGATGTTACTTGGTTCAAACCAAATGTCTTCAAATTTGAAAAGAAAAATGTCCTTTCCTGTTAAATTTTTAAAATTCATCTCGTCTATGAGGATCTTAAAGCAATGATGGCTTAAGTGGACCTAATTACTAATTGAACGATGGGGCTAGAGGGTTGACCTATTCAGACAATGGGGTTAACGGTTAGAGAGGAAAGATAATTTGTTGATGAAAGTAGAAATCCATTTCAATAACGATTAATTTGCCTACTTTGTGTGAATGTTTCATTTCTTCCCATGCATATGTCTTTCTCCCAAGTAAATGTGATGATTGCTGTTGAAATTCTTTTGGTAACCCTAATTCTATACTCGTATCTACGTCTATTTTTCATTTGTTTTTCAAACCACAAACTTCCACTGTTGTCACTTAAGATGTTTATTTTTTAAATGTTTAAAGACTTTAAACTCTGTAAGTTTTCCTTTTTCTAAACTCTATCATTTTGATAACTGCTTTTTACAATTATTTTAGATCTGTCTGTAAGTTTTTTAAATGGAACTTTCACTTCTCTGATTTTCAATATTGTCACTGTATTGAATGCATTTGTATGTGTGGTTTTTCCTTAACTCCTACGTTGCCGCAATCGACTCTAGTCGATGTTTCCGCTAGGTCTAGCCATTGCCCAGTGCTACTTTAGTAGGAACCCTATCAGGAAGATAAAATCTGAATCTTCGTACTGTAAGAATTTTTCACGTAATATTTCTATTTCGTTGATATTTTATCTATTTTGTACATTGTTTATATTCGTTACGATGTAGTAAGATGGATTCAAGTGATGATGAACAAGTTAGATTGGATTAATGATCAATATTGGATTCTGGCTAGGATGGAGGTTGTGAGAGTGATGATTCATTTAGTATCTAGTTACATGCGCAAGACGATATACAACCAGATTCTGATAGTGACAAATAGGTTTACAGGGATGTTTTCTTGAATCATCAATGGGGGGTGGGCATGGCATCTTAAAACAGTTAGGTGTGGCTGGCAAGGCAACGTAAGGGTTAAGAGTAAAGAAAAATTGGCTTCATTTTTTCCATTCTAACAACAAAATGAAATTGTTAGTCAATGATGAATATTAAGCACCATTTAAGAATAGATTAACCACATTAACTGGAACATTAATTTTGGAAACAAAATTGTATTTTGTTACTAGAGTCAGGTAAACTGGAAAAGTCTGCTGTGAAATTGTTATTAATGGAAAGTGTACCTTTGAATGTTTTGTTTTGGTTTATTTTTGTTTGTTTGTTTGCTTGGTTTCTTTGTTTTGTAAAATTTTCAAACATAGAAGCTTTTGTACTCTGTTATGAATCCTTTTTATTTGTCATTATAATTTTGTGATTACAGATTAAACCAAGAGTTGTATGATGTAATATTCTTCTACATTCGAAAGTAAATTAAATAACCACTTAAATCAATATTTTATATATCTGAAAGAGGGTAATTTTGTTATGTATGGAAATTATAATGATATCGCTTTAAAATTTTCAGTTACAATCTTAGATGAATTATTTTTCAAATCATAATTTCTATTTCTTAAAATCTAAAATTTTGATTATGCAACAAAATTTATCTTTTTCTCCCTGTGATAAATAGAGAATACGACATATATAGATATATGTGAAATTAATGAGTAAAGAAAGGCGATCTAGGCAGGATATAAAATAATTTATTGAATTATATTATTCCATTACTTTTCTAATTATTTTGAAATATGTGAGTATTTTTTCCACATTCGAAGTATGACATGAGTGTTCTGTGTTAGTGATGTGAAGTTATGGTGATGTTTTTATTTATGTAGTGACCATCAAGGTATGGAAACAGCAAGGGTTGAATTATCGGTTTGACTAACTAGGTCCACTGTACAGCTGATAGATATTGATGATACACTGTGTCGATTATTGTTTTGTGACTTCATCTACATAATTATTTATTCTATTCAAGGAATACTTCACTTCATGCACTGACATAATAATTTTTCTTCATTTGTTTTTGTTTCTTCAATGAGATATCCGGAACCCTTTATTGTACTTTGATTATATTGTTATTATTATAGTGTGCTTGGTATGCAATTTTAAAGCATTTATTTATGAGTTTGATGTAAACATATTAGACCAATAAATTGGTTCTGTGGACTATGAATTATAATGTGTTCTCTTTTATTTTCCTCATACAGTAGAACATGGATACAACAAACAGGCTATGATAGTATGAAATATGAAAGTAGTGCCTGGTTATTAAACAGTGTCCTGTATTGCTTGACATGACAAAGCCTTAAAGAAAACAGGAAGGAATAGTGTGACAACGGTGTATATTAAAACCTGGCCTGCAAGATGTGCTGCTGTGTGACATCCCTGTGGAATGTTTTGCCAGTCCGTTTTTATAAAAGTGTGTAAAGAGAGGTAGAGATAGACGATAGCCAGATAAATATAATGTAAATGATAGCATTGATATAGTGCTTATCCACGGTCATCACCATGCTCTAAGCGCTTCACAATGCCACATTTATCCCCGGTGAAACATGTAACCCATCAGACGAGACATGCGCGCGGCCTGTTAGGCGCGTATACAATTTTTCGGACAAAGACAACGGCAGGGGGACCTCCGAATTTTACATCCGTCTCCGATAGGATGAGAAAAATCGTGTAAAGAGTCTTTTCCACGGACTCAACGTCGGACCTGGTCGGGACTCGAACCTGGACCCTTCGATCTCCAGGCGGATACGCTGACCACTAGGCTGCCGACGCCAATAGTCAATAATAATAATAATAATATAAATGATAGCATTGATATAGTGCTTATCCATGATCTTCAATATGCTCTAAGTGCCATTACTGTACATACCAGATTTGTCTCCGACAGACAAGGAAACAGAACACATCAGACAATACAATACATTATGCAACTTGTGAGGCGCTAAACTAATATAATTTTCCGGACAAAGACGACGCCAAGGGGACCTCGAAATGTACATTCATCTCCGATAGGCTGAAGACGGTTGCGTAAAAATACATTTCCCAAGGGCATACCGTCGGACCCAGAACCCATCGATCACCAGGTGGATTCGGCTGATTATACTTAATAATAATAAGTTTATTTATATAGCGCCTTTCGCCAAGGCCTCTCTAAAAGATTAGATAAATAATACAATTTAAGATTTGTTTTCCGTAGGCCTACATGATGAAAGTATTGACAGGACATCCGTATTGTTGTCCATAATAATAATAGTAATATGGGATGTAACATGACTAGCGCAAGGCTCGTCTTTATACCATCAGCTATGATGGGGTTCGAACTCTTAGGTGGTTTGGGAGTGTGCGGCACACTGATCACTTGGCCTAGCCAGCCTATAGGCTGATACAACATTTAATAATACACAATGTCTCCTGGCTTTCTCTGTCTCTGTCTCTCTGTCTCTCTCTGTCTCTCTGTCTCTCTCTGTCTCTCTGTCTCTCTGTCTCTGTCTCTCTCTCTCTCTCTCTCTCTCTCTCTCTCTCTCTCTCTCT
>JAULCB010157628.1:0-16615 GCA_032358575.1 Dendronotus rufus | reverse complement strand
CTGTATGCTCCCCGGGGAGTTGAGAAGGAAATATTGGTTTGCTATTGGCCTGTCGCGGGAAATTGAACATTGTAAGCTCTTAGAGCATGGTGAAGACCGTGGATAAGCGCTATATAAATGATTTACACACACATGTTGCTGTCCTGTTATGTAGAGTTCTGTGTTCTGTAACTGTACTGTAAAGCGCCAATGAGCACTCGAAGTGGATATAAGGCGCTATATAAATAAATTATTATTATTATTATTATTATTACCACTACCACCACCTCCACAACAAAGATTACTACCACCACCACGGCATATAATGCATACACAAAAAATGTAATAATAAGATAGAATTTTAAAAAAATTAGCCTTTATTGTCCCAAAGGGCACTTTATCATTTTGGGTTCAATTTTTTTTAAACACCGGAATAACCTGTGTGCGTCAGCTGCAGAGCAGCGTCACAAGACAGGCAATAAGTATTGTAATAATGATACATAACATTCATTATATAGCGCATCTTCATGACCAGGTCATGCTCTATGCGCTTTACATCAATATGTGCTAAGATCAACAGCAATGGTCTCTATACAAAAGTATTGAAACTATAACCTGTAGCTGACACGATGCGTGTCTTATTCTTTCTATTCCACAGCTATGGGCGTCCTTTCTCCACGACTGCAAGTACTACTGGAAACTGGCCCATAGGAACCTGGCCCGGGCCAAATTCATTGAAGACGTGGCCATGAAAAACCAAATGGTAAGTTAAGGATGAAACGTGTATATTTATTTATCTATCACAAGATGATAGCTAGTCATTGTCCTCTGTTGTTAGTCAAACTTGTCAACCTTCTATCAGCAAGCCTATCAAACTTTTTTCAGCAAGCTGGGTCAACCCTCTATCTGTCAGTCAAGCGGATTGTTTAGTCTATCCTTCTCCGTTTCTGCTTCTTGGTGCACCTACAAATTACAAGGGCTGATCACCTGCTTGTTGTTAGTTCTTGATCCATTGTATTTCCCAGCTCTGTGTTTTGTCAAAGGTGGTTATTGGGTGCCAACACTGCAAAAGTGGTATAAGGTAATGGATAACAAAATAAAACAAAACAAATATTATCTTGACTAACAAAAAGTAGAAATCAAAATTTGTTCCTTAATCCATTATTATTAATATTAATTCTAGTGATCTCCCTTTCCCTCCACAGTCATCGTCATCCCTACCAGGATTCAACAACCTCAAGTCCGTCATGATGAAACACGTCGCTTCTTTCCAGCGCGAAGACGAGATGGACGAAAGCAAAGCCCAGCAGCTGCAACACATCAGCTCGTGGATTGAATCCATAGGCCACTACGCCATGGAGGTTCAGCCGGAAGGTTTTCCCCCGCAGTTGCTGGAAAATCCTCCTCCTATAGACCCGGCAATTGTTCCAACATCTCAGCCATCTCACCATAGTACAAACCAAGGCGGCCAACAACAACAGCCACAACTACCCCGCCACATCCAATCTCCATCACTGAATATTGAAAACCATCATCCTCCCCACCACCACCAGCACCAACATCAGCAGCACCAGCATCATCATCACTCTCGACAACAGCAGCATTCCCCTCCCTATGCTAACAGTGCCATGTATACGTCGCAAAGACAGCAGAGCGTTTGGAATCAGCCGGATGTGATACCTCCGGATCACTCATCCAGTGATCCACGAGGAGGAGACGACGGCAGTGGTAGCCAAGACCATCATCTCCACCACCACCCTCCACCACCGCCATCCTCCCCCAAACCTCTGTCCTCCGCCATTCCTCCCAACGTTATCAAACCTCAGCCCATCTTACACATCAGCCCCACCATTTCCTCCCCGTCTCCTTCCAGCCCCCACATCCAGCCGCATCCGGCCAATCCAATTTCATCCTTCTATCCAACCCACCACCACCAACAACAACAACAACAACAACAACAACCACCTCTGGACTACGGTAAAGAAGAGTCAGACGATAACTTCGGTTTCACATCTCCTCCGCACTTAGACTTGAGACCAGATCTGGCACCGGAAGTGTTGATTCCAGACAAATCCACAGACGTCCAATCGCCGATTTCTCCTACAGGAGCGTCATTGCATTCTAAGAAAAATCAAAACTTCTTTAAGGCGTTTCTGAAAAAGGACTCGAAAAAGGTTTCTCCGCAGCATCAGCCTCGCCAGGAAAATGGAGCCAGTGCTCAAACGTCCAAAGTAGGGGTGACGACTCCTTTTAATAAATTGAAAAACACCTTTGTGCAGAAACTGTCTGGTGCAGGAAGTTCTAAGAAAACGGACGGAAAATCCGAACACGCTGCAAGCCAAGCTGTAGTAAATTATAATGAAAATACGAACACTTTGAATCGTGATCCTGTCCGACATGAATACGATCCCTCTCAAAGTCATGCAGCATTTATCGGAAATAGACCAGAAGCTGTCAAGAAAAATCCTTCCACTGCGGATTATCAAAACTGTCTTCCAAATTACGCAGAGGACGGAATCCCTGAGAGTGAGGGTCAAGGTTATATGACGGACAGAGGAGATTCGATCGCTTCCACAATGAGTACCATTAGCCGATATCAGAATCAAGTATCGTCCATGTACGGCTTCAGAAACCAAGCGAGCAATGAACTCCAGAAGTCAGTGGAACAGCTAAACGACGAGACCGACTCCAGTAGTAAGTACAACACTCTCACCCCTGGTCAGGGTAAGCCAAAGTTTGAAGTGTCTCCAAGCACGAGTAGCAAATCTGGATCAGCCAGACATAGAACACCGATTGCTTTAGGAAGCAACATGAGCATCTCCGATGTATTTGGCACCACAGAGGATTCTGCTTCCGGCCGAGACCAAAGTAGAGATAGGACCCCCGACTCGCAAATGGCTTCCCAGATGCATGTCAGCCACTTGAGAGTTCCAAAACTCGCCCCAGTTTCCAGCAGTTTGGATACTAAACTAGTGCGAGCAGAGGCTGTACCGGTCTACAAAGCAAAACTAATCCCCAACTATGAAAACCAGACTAAACTCGACCCTCGTGTGGATAATTTTAGCATCAAACAACAAGCAGAGCCTGTCCGCGTTCCGCTGAAAACAAAAAGTGAGACTTATAGAAAGGAGCTTCAAAAACAAGGCGAGAAGTATATGGCGTCGGCTGGGAGCGGGAACGGGAGTGGAAGTGGGAGCCACTCTGGTTACAATCAGGCCCACTACGGTAGCAGATCCAACACCAACACCAACAACGGCCTGCCAAACGCTCCGACCACCTACACCGTCATGCCTCCCAAATCGAATCACTACCACGTGTCTTCTCTACACGTCTCCCCGTTCATCCCTCTTCAACAGCAACAGACTGTGGCAGACGCCTACAACAGCCACCACCACCAGCAGCAGCAGCAGCAACACCAGCAACATCAGCATCCCACCACCACCTCTTCGGGATCTCGACCCAAAGATTCCTCCCAACAAACATTTGAAAGCAAAGATATTAATGATAATGATAACTTAGACTACTACAAAGACGGCACACCCTCCAATCGCAGACCTGAGGGAATACAGATGAATAGTGATAGTGTCGTCACAGGAATATTCCAAGACGAATCCTTACAAGGCAGCTCTCTAGGTAAAGGCTCTAAAACGGAAGGCGGTCGTAATCCGAGTAGAAGAAGCACAAGTGCTCACAATCTCTTAAGTGGAAATCTAAGACAGACGGAGCAACATACAGACAAAACAGTATCCAAAGGTCACGTTTCACGGCGGGATGCAAACGAGGTCAAAGTGACGCCAACATCTCGGAGAGCTGTGTCCCAGGGGAGGAGAGAGCAAGGGCCTGAAACCGTCACGTCGTTGATTGACCGGTTTGAGCAGAAGCCGATTAACGATCCCGATGCAGTGAGTCTTCTCGATATGAATGAAAAACCCCCGTCTATGACCTCTACCCCCGTGACGAGACGGAAAACCATCAGCGCAAAGTCTTCCCCGTACGACATGAATGGAAATGTATCGGCATCAAATTCTGAGACGGGAAGTCAGCGATCTCAAACAAACAGACAGGAGGCGAGAAAGCCAGGTAGTGGACACGGTCAGAGAACGGACAAGAACCAACACGTTTTCCCTGCCTCTTTTGGGTCACCGTCTCAAATCATCCCTCCATTCAATACCCAGAATAATAGAACGGAAGCCGCTGATTTATCGGACAATGGATTTAATAGTCAGGAGCATCAAAGTTCTACACTCAAAGGGACATCAACAAGACAACCCGAAGCAGCAGCAACAGCTGCATTTACTGGCAATAGTCACGGGCAGCAATACTCCTCATCCAAACAGACGTCCGCTAGTCTAGACAGAGGGCGACAAAAGCAAGCTCAACCCCAGGACTTTCAAGGACAACCACCACCGCCACCACCTGTAAGCCGGCGAGAAAACATCCCTGGTCCACAGAGTTCAAATCCTGCTGCTGCAGACTCGACTCCGATACATCAAGGTCATAGTTCGTCGAGTCACAGCCAGCAGCAGCAGCGCCGACACCACAACACCCCCTCCTCCTCCTTCCAACCACCGTCCAGTTCCGCTAACTTCCACTCTCCGAACCCTTCTAGAGCGGAACCACAACAACATCAACTTCTGCCAAACTTCCGGAATCACAGACTCCAGCCTCATCTAGCTAGCAGCCAGCAGAACTTGAGTTCGGTTCCCAAGAAAGCATCGCCAGTCGTGGCCACTCACAAAAACCACCGAAATCAACACACGACTACCACTACAAAGCAAGACCCAACCTCCGCCTCCTCATCCTCCTCATCTGTACACCCCTCGTCTCATCATACTGACCAACCTCAACCTCAACAGCTGCATCAGCATGCACAGCCACAACAGGATGCTGTTCCACCAGGATACAACTCCTGGCCTTCCTCATCCACATCCCAACAGCATCAACAACAACAGCAGCAACAGCATCGTCCTAGAAGAGACCAGGACTCCACAACCCCAGGAGACGCGGGAAACTATTCTCAACAGCTAAGGAAAACCTACCAGTCCAACTCGTCAGCTTTTGAGCGTCCTCTCAAACCGTCCCACCCGAATCTGACTGCAGGTCAGAAGAGCAGCAACACCGCCATTGTCAAACCAACAGTGATGCATTTATAATGATAATAAATAATAATGATAATGATATCCTTTATAATATAGCGCCTTTTCCCATTTGAAATTCAAAGCGCTTATAGACAGAAGAGAGTGGCAAGAGTTACTGTTAGGAGAGAGAAATAATCTGCATGGTGTGCTCGGAAAGTGATGACTTATTATTATCGTGATTTCTCCATCTCTATAGCTCTTAAAGAGAAAATAAATAATCATGGAGTATTCGGAAAGTGACATATTATTATAATTATCTTAATTCCTTCTCTCTTCATGCTCTCAAAATTGGGATAAGCACCAGCTGTTTAATTACCCTTCTTGTGGCTAGTAAAGACTAACTTATATTGTATAGAGTACTGGAGTAAGCACCAGCTTTTCTTATTACCCTTGTGGCTAGTAATACTTACTGTAGTATAGACTTGACTTACTTATTGTATTTGTATGGACTCCGTGTTAAGGCGAATGCATTCATGATAACACGTCAAACTTTGTTTCATCCATTCATATATTTATAGTATAGAGAGAAGACAGTTTGATAATTTTTCCATTAGATTTTAATTTCATTCCTTTTTTGGGACAAAATTCAAACTCAAACTCAAACACAGCCTTGGTAAAAAAAAAATTCCCATTGTCTTGTCTAGAAGAAGTAGATGAAGCAATGAAGCATTACATACCCGGACTACTATGGTTGTATGCTTGGTTCTTCATGTGCCTTGGACACTATACTTCTTTTTTTTCTGGCATAAGTTCTAAGTCTTTATCATAATGGATTTGGACTAAAAAAGGATGAGGTATTTCATTTGGATTAGTTTACAATATAGATTACCCGATTACTGATTGATATTTGGTTGGGATGAGATTATCTGATAAAACATTTCAATGATGGATAATAATAATAATAATGATTAAGGTTTTTTTTCCCCTCTAATTTGATTGGATACTTATTTGTTTTATGATAATAGAATAGGATATTTCAAGATACCACAAGATAGGATGACTCCATAAAGATACCTGATGTACTGTATGATAATGATAATGATAAGTTATGACATAAATTTTATTTGTCTTCATAATTTCAGCATTCCATACCTACACTACCATTCCAATTAATCCTACTCCTCCTGTGTTTGTCAGGCAGACATACACGTACAAGCACCACAACTAAACACTCACAAGTACAATACAGAGAAGATACTCACATCACTTACTCACTTCCAGATGAATCAGGATCTTAGTCAATGACAATCTTATATTCATATATACAAGAATGCAATTAGTATAATATAGAATAATAATTGTTGGTTACAAATCCTAAAAAGTTGCCTAACAACAACAGCCGAACTTACTCCCTATCGGTCCTTGCTTGTATTGCTAGAGAGAAGACATAGTTTGTCTCAGGGTAATGTAAACGGGTGGGTGTCGGAGCACCCCTTGGTTCACTGAAGACAGAAGACATTTGTCTCAGGGTAATATAAACGGATGGTCGGAGCACCCCTTGGTTCGCCGAAGACAGAAGACATTTGTCTCAGGGTAATATAAACGGGTGGTCGGAGTGCCCCTTAGTGGGGTTTTACTTAATGAAATGGTCTTTCCTTTCAACTCAAACTGTTGTCTTGCTTTTTTTGTCCTATCACTATACTGGCGTAATTACTATAATAACTATATTGGCGTAAAATAAAATATGACTGTGTTCTCTTTACCTTCAATCAGAAAGAAAAGGGTAAGATAATAACCGTGATTTTTTTCTCTATTGATTTGAATTCTTTCAACAGCTGATCCATGATGTGGGTTGTCTTTCTTTATTACGTAGGGGCCTATTGTGATGAACAAAATGATTTTATGATGAACAAAGAGGAATATAATAATAGTTTGCATGCGTTTAAATGTACCCCTATGGTTTATTCCAATTTCTTGAATTTAATCCCATTTTATGTTTTATTTGACACATTTTGATATTATATAATATGATGTATGTAGGAGTGAAAATAGAATGATATGATACATAATATAAAGTTATTTTCGTTCATTTTCATTGATATGATATTTGTCTGTTGAAATGTCTGTTCAGGATAGAGTTTGTCAACAGAGTCGAGGCATAATATTTTAAAGACGGTGGTGTAGAGTCACATCCTACGGGGAAACAGACTTTAAAGTTCTATGTTTTTTTTGCTCTGTGGTAAAAAGATTAGTGTGGATAAATACCATGAACTGGGCAATATAAGCTAAAGGCAGAGGTCCTCGTTGATCTAGTAGGTCGTGTACTATACAATTACCATTCAGGATGTTCTGAGGTCAAATTAAATGAGAGCCTTCACAAATTATAATTAGAGCGTTTAGATATATATATAGCGTTTATCCGCATCATCAGCTTGCTCTAAGCGCTATATAAATGCTCTCATCTATTATATTGTCCATTTATTAAGGAAATGTGTCATTGTGTCATTTGGTGAAAATACTTCATGCTACAGATACATAAATATATATAAAATTGAATAGATAAATGAAAGCATTTAATATTGCTTAAGAGTAGAGCATCATGATGATGCGGATAAGTATAAGAGCTATATAAACGCTCTCATTATTTGACCTTAGGACCTCCTGAATGGTAATGAAGTCTTAGTGTGAATAAATGTTATTGTGAACTGCCTTAAAGCCTTGGCGAAAGGCACTGTACAAATAAACTCATTATTATTACAGGTTACATATATACATCCCCCTGGAGATCAAAGGGTCCAGAGTTCGAATCCTCACTGGGTCCGACGTTCCTTGGAAAACACTCGTGACACAATTTGCTGTCTCTTTTATACTTAAATGAAGATATATTGACCATTAATGGTTAAATAGTTGATTTGTGTGGAAGTAAGTAAGGGCACTGTCCGGCATGTCCATATAAAGATCAACCCCTGAATGACACTTCTATAGCGCACAATCATCACAAGGTAATGAGCTCTGTGCACTTTGTCGGTGGAGAGTAAAGAAAAGCCAGCAGTGCCAAATCTGTGAATCTCAAAAAAACCCGGTTTGCTGGTTAATATACAGGCACTCTGGCACCTTTGGATTAAATTAATTTTTGTTTCGTCTGCTTTAGAGTTTTACAGCACTTCGACCTCCAAAGATCATATCGGTGCGCAAAGATCATATCAGTGCCAAAAAAGTTGAGAGTGAAAGAGAAGTAGATTATTTGTCTGGAAAATATCATGGAACAACATTGACATCATATTAACATAATGTACAAATATATAAGATAAACCAAGTACAATTAATTTTCCTGTAGGTCGGTAGGCCTAATTCACAATCATTTTATTATATATCAACAAAAGATAATCACAATTCATTCCATCATATTATCATTAATGGCAATACAGTTTTCAAGCGAAAGAACAATGGTAAGAAAACAATTCTGTGCAGTAAAAACACATGGGGGAAGAAGAATAAATACAACAATCAACGCACAGTGGGCTGATCACCTGCTTGTCGTAGTTCTTGATCCATAGTATTTCCCAGCTCTGTTTTATCAAAGGTGGTTACTGGGGCATCCACCTCATTCACCATTTAAGAATGAGCATGGAGGTAGGTGCCATCACTGCGAAAGCGGTTAGGCATAAGGCAAAGGATAACAACACAAAAACACATGGGGGAAGGGGGGAAATGACCAACAAATACAATAGTCAACGGATGCCATTTGTGGATGTGAGGTTACTAACTTGCCCGCCACGCAGATATTCACAGTTTGAATCCCAGCAATTACGAATCGTTATAGTTTTAACTTTGCAGTGAGGGTTCAAGTCCTATCAGAGATTATGAACTAGATCTATATAATGCTATAAGAAATAGGCGTCACCCTTGATATAACCTTTCTGAGTTAAAGTAAAGGGACTTAAAACTGCAAACTTGTCAACAATGTTCAACTATCATTAAAAAACGACAATGGAGAACGCAATGAGGTGATGAATATTTCATCTAAAAATAGAAAAATCATAACACCAGATGTAAACAACGTAATCTTTACGGAGAAAATAAAGCTTAATTTGCCGTGAATTGAATCTTTCAAATATACACACGAATTCTTATCTTGGTAATAATGATACAAAAAAAGACGAATATCACACTCTACTCTTATAGGATGATGATCTTGATATAGGATTCAGTTGTTTATGGGTGAAAATAATGTTGATGACAATGACAGAAAAAAACTTACTTCCTCCATCTCTGCCATTCATATGTCTGTCTGACCATACCATCTTTCTCTCTCACACACAAACACATTTCTTTCTCTCTTTCTCTCACTTAAACTACACACATCTCTTTCTCTCACTCACTCACACACACCAACTCCCTTACTTACTTTCTCTCTCTCTCTCTCTCTTTCTTTCTTCCTCACAACTGAAAAGCAAATCCACACTACCAGTTCCATCCTTGGGTACTCTTTGAATTATTCAGTGCCTGCCCGCTCGTCTACTTTAACACCATTTCCAAGAGAGACAGTCGGGTACCGGTACCTAAAACATCCCTATACTTATATATATCCTAGTAACTAGTAATGGTGTTGCACGGTGGCAGCTGTATCAAGAATACATTTTGCCCTGGTCCTTATATTATATCATAGTACAGTGGAAGTCGGATTCAATGAGGTCGTCGGCACTGACAACACGATCTCGTTGTATGCGACCTTTCGTTATATGCGACATCGGGTACAACGAAAGGTCGCACACGGGGATTTCAACTGGCCTCGTTGTAGCCGACTTCTCGTTGAATGCGACTTTGTTGAATCTGGTGCCTACTGTAATAGTATTGCATGGTGTTCGTATACCTTTATATATATAATATATATCAATATCAATAATACATTTTGCCCTGGTCCACATCAATGTCCATGTACGGCCAGCCAGAGGTCCTCTTGATGTTCATGGTCACAGGCGGAGGTGGGGTCATTCTGAACAATCGGGTGGGATAGAGAGAGTCCTTTTTTAGTACCGTAATTCTATTCTATCCAATGCCTGGTGAGTGAATTGTGATTGTGAATTTGTGTGTGTGTGTGTTATTGTTATGTTTTTGGACTGTGCAGCGCCGTTTAGCATCTCTGATGGATACTAAACTGATGGTTTTTATAAATTCCCATTAGGCTTAGCATTATCATTATCATTAGTGTTGATAGGAATAGAATAGACAGGGGTGTAAATGAAAAATAAAAAAATAGTCTGAAACATTTCATGCATACTCCAATGAAAATAGCAAAGTGGAAACAAAAACTAATGGCTTTTCAGTCCAATTGGATAGGGAAAAAAAGTCTGAAATCAGACAATTAATTGGCTGAAGATTTTTGGACTGTGCAGCGCCGTTTAGCATCTCTGATGGATACTAAACTGATGGTTTTTATAAATTCCCATTAGGCTTAGCATTATCATTATCATTAGTGTTGATAGGAATAGAATAGACAGGGGTGTAAATGAAAAATAAAAAAATAGTCTGAAACATTTCATGCATACTCCAATGAAAATAGCAAAGTGGAAACAAAAACTAATGGCTTTTCAGTCCAATTGGATAGGGAAAAAAAGTCTGAAATCAGACAATTAATTGGCTGAAGATTTTCGGGCCTGAATAGACTCTGGTCAATCAGTCAGTCAAGCCCTCACTTATATAACTCCCCAAAAAATGCAGAACGAAGTCAATGACAAATAAACAGCAGTGCTGAAATACAAAAGCCTTGGAAAGAAAATAAGAGATAGCTTCGGAAATGAGAGAAGGAGTCAGCGCAAGTTGGCTTACCTAATATGGGAGGAGGTCGGAGTGGAGGAGATGCTAGCAGCCATCATGGACACCCGTTCCATCTCGGACATGTTGGGACCGGCCTTAAGAACTTGGTAACACTTCCACTGGCCTAAGTAGTTGGCTGGGGATGGAAGTAGATGATAGTGTAAGTATTATATTATTATTATATATCTGATAACATAAAGTATTCACGATACAAAGTCGGTTAAAATGCAAGATGGTGTCTTTCTTTATTGAGTTGAGCTCCAGACAGGAAAGGGGAAGAGTATAGCCCTGAATTAAACCGCTACTACATACTATCATACCTTTGCAACATTAGTTGTGATAATATTCTACATAGTATAATATTTTAGAATCTGTAGACAGGCGCCTGTTTCTAACTCGATAGCCTTCATCAGTACAGCTCTCTATAGTTCACTCCGAAGAGAATTGCATATCGCTTTAGAATATGCCATCGGTAATTGCCAAAGAGTGCTTAACATTATAATATTTTATATTTATAAAGGTAGAAAAATTGTTGTCTAAAACAAAATCAGCTCCTCAGCGCCACAGACGTTTGCTGGACGGCTATGTTACCATAACACTACACGATTCACCAAAGTTTAAGAGACAATTTAAAAAAATAAAGAAACACATGTTCAATAGGAGATTGAATATAATATAATATATTAGAAAAATAAGGACCAAATTTAGGTCAAATTCACAACATTCTATTTTTACCTTACATGAACCGTCCAGGTTTCCAACTTGCCATACTTTCTCAGAAGGCAAAAATGTACTACACTTTTTAAAGTGAGAATCTGGTGGTTGCTTCATTGTCTCTTTGTTATTGTTATGGTCCTTGTTTTTCTAATAATTCAATATATATAGAGAGAGATACTAACCTTTCCATAAAATGACACTTCCATCGCTGCCAGTCGATGCCAATTTATTGCCAAACACGGACCACGAGATTCGCCACACCTTATAATGAGAGAAAAAAAAACCCAGGACAATCAAATAAATATCATGACGTGGAAATGTTATTTTTTCTTTTAACCCTTACGTTGCCGTTTTCGACATATGTCGAATGTGATAAGACTCTTTGCCCTTGCCGATTTATAATTATTTCGAATTTGAGAGTAAGGGTACTAAAGGCTGTGAATACGAAAATCTACGAAACAACTGTGTTTCATGAGTAATTTCCCTTGGACTAGAATGTTTACTTCTAGCCCTGCAGTTAGATTTACGCAGCCATTGTTGATTTTAGCTTCACTGTTAGCTTTTTTGTGGATGTAAACACTGAGTTGTGAATTTTCTAGATGGATTTAGAGTTAATTTTCGAGATGGATTTATGTTGAATCAGCTGTTCAAGCTCATGACTCTGATTCAGGTGAGGATAGCGATGATTCGTGGTTATTTATGAACATTCCCTGAAAATTTGATGAAGTTTGCTTGTATAGTTTAGGAATTATGGGGAAAAGAGTAAATGTACCCAGTTCTCTGGTGATTTGTAAAAAATGGCTGGCAAAGGCAATGCAGTCAGTCCAAGAATGGTCAGCAACGTAAGGGTTAAAGAGGAGAAAAACAAACAAAAAGGAAACAAACACAAAAAAGGAAACAATGCCATAATAGAAAAATATAGACGAAAAAAAGGGGTTAAAATGAACGACTACTGTTTATGGAAAGCGCAATATAATATAAATGCCTTTTATTATCATTATCATAAGAAGAAAAAAAGCCTTACCACAGATTTGTGGTCGTCCAGGTTTCCGACTTGCCGTACTTCAATTCCGAGTGGACTGCTGAGATTGCTTTCAGCATCCTCCCTTTAGGATTATAGGAAAGTACAAAAATGAAAGAATGAAGACAAAATAAAGCGAAGAAGTAAAAACCGGTGCTGAGATGACCCTTGGAGGTTGAGGCGACGTGAATCTTCAAACAAACAAACGGAAGGTAAATAAATAAATAAAATAAATGAGAGCATTTATGTAGCGCTTATCCACGGTCATCACCATGCTCTAACTCTAAGCGCTTCACAATACTACATTTATTCCCGGCTTTCTCAAGGACTCAACGCTGGGCCGGTTAGGATTCGAACCCTGCACCCTTCGATCTCCAGGCGGATATGCTGACCACTAGGCTGCCGATGTACAAAACTTTTCCAAGTGAGAACCTGGTAGTAGCAGCTTGCTTGTTTTACAGCGCCTCGATCTCCCAGGGTCATCTCAGCGACGGGGTAATAGTTTAGTAAAGCTTACAATGATAAACAACTTGTAAAAATAAATGGGGGAAAAAGACATCAATAGGATGAGGTGAAATGAGACCATAAATCTAAAAATTAAAATAACAAGAAAAAATGTACAGTAAAAATGAGTCTACCTGACATCTTTGAAACTGAAAATGTTGAGTTCGCGTGAGGCCACTGCCAGCATGTGAAATGACCGGCCCAAATGTGGCGCAAACTGGAGGTCATGGACTAGATCGGTCACTTTAGAAAGACACTCGACTAGGTCCCATTTCCTGTGACTGTGAAAGAAAAGTTGCGACATATATCAAAGGAATGTATGTATTTTACGCTTTGTAATAATAATTAATTCAAGTATATATTCTACAATATAATAATTTCCTCTTGAAGATCGATAAAGTATATCTTATCTTATAACAAAATAGAAGCGTTGGCAACCTATTGGATATCTCTTCATGACATGAGATTAGAATAGTAATAGTAATAGGGGAGGTAATGTAACTGTACCTCTCTCAGGAAATCTGTAAGAGAAGCAGAAGCAAAATAAGAAGGAAAATGAATGGCGATTTTTAGACGAGTTGGTCCCCATCTTTGAATAATAATTTCAAAATGCCACCTTCATTAAGTTATCAAGTATCTTTCAGTGTGGTGCTTACTCGATACAAGTTGTTACAAATATAATAATAATACCTTCCATTATCGGAGTATCTGTAGATGAAAACTTTTGGGTCTGTGGGAAAATTGCGATCATCACTACCAACAGCTATAGTAGGAGGGTGAAGTCTGTGGAAGAATATGAAAGGGTTAACATTGAATCTTTGGAAAGACTCTTTAAAAGTTTTCATAACTTGTTATACTCAAGAACCAAAACCAGACAACATAAGCAGAGAAAAATCCTATTTGAGAATAATCTCGTTAGAATGACAGCCCGAAGCGCTTAACAATTGATTACAAAGGACAATCGAAAATAAGATGAAATAGCATAGCATAAGGGCAAACTATGAAGAAAAATGCTCAAGACTCAAGGATATGAATGAGCAGATAAGCTCTGTTCACACCAGCACAAGCAAATCCCACCCCTACATCTGTGCAGTCTTTGGGAGACATTATCATCAGCCTAGACGTAGAAGAAGGCAAGACATCATCATCTTCCACCCTGAATGGAAGAAGGGTTGAATACCTGGAAGAGCTCCATGACAGACAGCTGAGGCTGACGCTGGTGTTATTGATGGTGACAGCAATCTCATGCTGACGCTGCCAGTTGCTGAGCTCCATTACGTCTATCGCTTCGTATATCCTCACTATTCCGTCCACGGAACAGGCAGCCTGGAATAACAAGAATACATGATGATGATAATAATAATAATAATAATAATGAATAATATTAATAATAATGATAATAATAATAGGTTGATTTGTATAGCGCCTTTCGCCACACATACTCAATGATTGATAAATTATGTATCAACATTCCAAGTAGTACATGTATGTTCTTGTTAATGATGATATAATGCACTCTGAGTTTGAGATGTTTTCATGGAAAGCGGAACACAATTTCTGTTTATCATTATTCACACAGGCTATCTTCTTAAAGGCATCTTCTCTTCCTACCCTCAATAGGCGGCCATTTAATCTGTTGTCAGCACTCACCAAGAGTAAGCCGAGGTGTTTTGGGCCAAATCGAACATCTGTGACGGATGTTCTGCTGTCGACCAGAGACGCCTTATTCGGCCAACCGTTGCTTCCCGTTCCTGACCTCACATTGGAGCTCTTGCTCGTTTCCTCCCAAACGGCCACTGTGCGGTCGAAGGAACACGTAGCCAAGACTTGGCCGTACTCAGGATGAGCCCACGTTACTCTCCAAACCGAGCTGCTGTGAGTCTACAGGATAGGAAAACAACATATTGATAATATCAACAGTTTAAGTTTAATGCGAGAGAAGGCTATCTACAAATTCGGTTTATTTGTCTAAAGATAGATTTTATCAAGGTTATCAAGTGCTGGATAAAGATTTGAGTTTCAAGAAATGACCTATCATCACTATCAGTCAGAAATACAAGATAAATCATATTTTGTGTATGTAACAACAACACAATTTGGCCAGTGTTTAATAAAAAAGACGAGAGCTGTACCTTAATTCATTTTCCACTACAATCAACTTTAGAGCATTGGTGTAATGACAATTGAAGGAGATTATTATTGTAATTGAATTGACAAAATTCATAAACCTTCACTGAAATAATAATGTCTTTACTTGACTAGAAAGAGAAGTTATCTCACTACAATCTTAGAGACTTTTTTGTATCCAGACATTTTACAATTGAAGAAATCGCATGGAAATAAAGCTTTGTAAACTGAGACAACCTTTTGCGAGATAAAAAAATATGAACAAATAACTAAAGCCCTGATGTTTTATTGATCATTGGATAATAAAAGAAAGCCGACTCACCCTCCAGCTGGCGGTGCAATGCCATTTGCCATCCTTGCCTTCATCCCACACCTGGAGGAATCAAAACATTTACACACACACAGAAAAGGAAAAAGCTTTTAAAAGGTATTTTCTGGACCATGAGTCAGAGATGAAATAGGGATTTACCAAAGTGTAAATATAAACAAATATGTAAATAACTGTGTCCCTTTTTAAAAAAAGAGCCAAGCAAACAATTAGAATAATAAATTAAACAAATAGAATTACATATACACATGGTTACAAGGGAATGATGGGGAAATGTACTAACTATAGGCTATAGGAAATGCTCATCATGTAGACATAAAATAAAATCTAGACTTTATATTAGGTCACATAATAAAAGTAAAATGCTAATAACTCAATGCTGTTTCAACAAAAAGGTTCGTCTCTAGAAAAGAGTCTTAGATTTTGAATTATAAACAATGCTGCAACTAAAATAATTGATATTTATTATGTTTTATGTTTTTTTTCTAAATTCACCTTGACAGTCTGATCACTGGAGCAAGTGGCCATCCGTTTCCCATGGTGGTCAAAAGACACGCCATGGATTATATCTGCATGCTCAGTCTTGATGGCTTTCGCAACAAACATGATGTTTATCAGGCCTGATGTTTATCCCATGTGTAGTAGTAGTAGTCTAGCTGTTTAGATTCCTGCAATAAAATCAAATGCAAAAACAACTGTGATAAGATAGGCAAACTCTTAACTCTGTCAACTCATTCCTTCTCTGCCTTCATTACTTCTCTATATTCTCTATCATCACAAAGTTTAGCCTAGATCTCTGCTTTATATGTTTCAGTTTGCATGGATCATCTTTAGGTCTGCCCAGACTTAGATTTATAAGGCTTAATAATGTAAATCTATGCAAAACTGAAATAACTGGAAGTCATCTTTAAGTCTGCCCAGACTTAGATTTATAAGGCTTAGTGTAAATCTATGCAAAACTCACCCGGGGTGAGACTTGCCAGCTTAGGCTATTCTCACCCGGTGTGAATCTAGCCGAACTGCGCCGGTCGCAATTTTGCCGAT
>JAULCB010155407.1:9775-26301 GCA_032358575.1 Dendronotus rufus | reverse complement strand
GAGAGCGCGAGAGAGAGAGAGAGAGAGAGAGAGAGAGAGAGAGAGAGAGAGAGAGAGACAATGACTCACCTTTTGTTGAGCCAACTCTTCCTTAGCTTCAGTCGCCTCCTTCTTCTCTTGGTCCAAACTCAACATCTGGGTATTCATGGCGTTACGAATCTGATGGAGCAAGGGTGAGGAGTAGAGAGGTGTAAAAAGGTTGGTTGGTAGGTAGATTTGTTTTTTGTTTTGTTATCCTTTGCCTTATACCGCGTTCATAGTGTCGACACCAACCTAGCTCCATGCTCAGTCTTAAATTATGGTGAATGAGGTAGACACCCCAATAGCCACCTTTGACAAAACGCAGAGCTGGGAAATACTATAGATCAAGAGCTAAGACAAGCAGGTGATCATGCCACTGTGCCTGTCTTGAATGGCGCTATGGATGCATTACTCAGCTGCTTACCACACAAATTCTATCTTGTCTTTGTGTTGCCTCTCGTTTATATGTGAAAATGAGAGAACCTACATTGCATGCTTTGTAGATTTGGGTATCCGTTTTGAACACAAAGATCGGAACAAAGGTGTAACATGCTTGGGTTATCCTTTGCAATGACACAGATGCTGGATGGGGCACTCGACTAAAAGATTGTCTTTTTACAGCCATGACATAAGAGAAAGAAATAGTAATATCTGTTTTCCTCAGTCTTTTCTGTTAGAATAAACATGACAACCAACAAAACTAAAGAAATAACCAAACTGCCCTAGCTAAGACTTTGAAATTTGAAGTGATGATGTTGATGCTACAAAAGCTAAGGCTTTCTCTATCTCCCTCTCTAATTACTATAAATTACTCGACTTATTGTGATAAGGCCCCCCCTCTCTTACCTCGCTGAGCTGTTCGAATGAGTTGCTGAGTTCCTCGTCCCGTCCCTTCATTTTGTCAATTTCTTCCATCTGCATCTTCAGCTCCGCGTCTCTCTGCTCCAGTTTCAGGTTCATTTCCTCGACCTTCACCGTGGCCTGACGCAGTTGCTTCTCCTCGTTCTGGTAATGGAACCATTGCAAAAAAAAAATGAACAAAATGATCATCAAACAGTTTTTTAAATATTTTTTAGTGAGAAAAGAAAAGTGAGTTACATAATACTCTACTGGTTCTGGTAACTAGAGCGCAGTGAACAGAACAGTGGAACAGAACAGTGGAACAGAACAGTGGAACAGAACAGTGGAACAGAACAGTGGAACAGAAACCGAGGAGTGAAGTAAGAACGATTGGAGTGAAGTAAGAACGATTAACAGGGTTTTTTTCAACACATTTTAGGTTCAGGGGTGTAAATGGCAAATATAGAAATAGTCTGAAATATTTCATATCCCAAGAGAGCACATTATATTAGTCAGAATGTAACGAAGTTGAGAAGATAAAAACGCCATCCAACCACCCATTTTCTTTTATAAGTAAAAATCACCCTGTTGTGTTTATCCAAAGTTCCCTTACCTTGAGTTTCTCTGTCATGACAGCCAGTTCTTTGTCTTTCTCCGCAACCAGACCCGTCATTTCTTTCTCTTTCGTTTCTTTATCGGATCTCTGAAGGCAAAACAATAGCACAGAATAACATTAGGAAACTAACCTATGAAAATTTCAAGCATAAGCCAAAAATGTTTAGAAGAAGCGTATTCTTTTGCAAAAAAATACCTCAAACCTAATTGTCTACTAATACTAAGAATCTTTTCTAGGTTTCCTTCCTTCTCCCTCCAAATAAATATTATGGAAATAAGGAATCGTTTTACAACACCGGTATCACAAAGGCAATCTTTATTTACACGGGATAGTTAGGTAAAGCATGAGAATATGAAACACAATCCTTGCACAAGAACACACCAGGATGAAACAAAGCAGGTGTAGAACTTTTAGATACCGTAGACAAATTAGGTATTATCATTATATCCTCATGAAAAGAGTCCAACCTGACCCAATAAGGTAAGAAAGAATGCAAGAAGACAGTCCTAGTGACAGCCAAAGTTTCATGCAGGGAAACCTTTCACCATCGTCATCATCATCGTCATCATCGTAGTTGTAGTCATCATCATCATCACCACTACCATCATCATCCATTATCTGTAATCTTACCAGTGAGTCTAGTTGACCCTTGACCTCTACCAGTTCTGTGTCCAGCTTCTCCTTCTCCAATGTCAAGGTCGATATGCACGTCTCCAGCTCTGTTATCTGATAGAATAACACAACAGAAAAGGTTGACATTTTACAGTTCCATCTTGATATCTTTTGGTTTTTTATTACATCCTCTTCCCCCCGCCCCCCTCCCCCCAACAAAAGAAAAACAACTAAAAAAAAACCAAAAACATAAAACTAAGAAAGAATAAAAAACCCAACAAAAGACAAACAAATTACATTCAAAGTGGATTAATTTTCAATCATTATGTCTCAGAAACCTAACACCTTGATCTTATGTATGACTCAGCTGCTAACAAGAAAGCTGTTGATATCTTTTATAGTTACAAAACATTCTGGTCAGTGAATAACATGTTGCCTAAACTTTTGTTTTGTTCTTATTTGCCTAATAATACTGCTTTAGCAGTGTCAGCACGCTTATGTTTCTTTTGTCTACTTTGTACAGCTTTTGGAAAACAAACAAGAAATGACTTACCTTGACCTTCAAATCTGCTAACGCTTTCTCGAGGTGGTCCACCGATTTCTGGCACAGGAGCAAAGGCAATGGGAGGAGTGAAATAGTGAATCAAGATATCATCTACCTAAGCTTAAGGGGGGGAAACCCAACTTGACGTGGAAAAAGTATTAATGAATGTTTAAAAAAAAATGAAACTTGAGACATAAAAAAAAACCCACCTTGATCCAACATCATAATACTGTAAAGAATCTTTACAGTAAAGTGAATGAAATTTATCTTTAATAATGCACAAACCTGAAAAATTCATTTAAAAAACCCCAAAACAACAATAATGTTAATGAAAAGAAAAATATATACAAACTTATGCATTTGATTAGCAGGCAAAAACCAATCAAATCTGCTCATTCAACCAAACAATTACAACTGTTACTCGGCAAAAATAATAATAATTAACAGTAATAAACCTTACTTTCTCACTGATGACATCCTTCTCCAAAGCCTCTATTTTCTGCTGTAGCTTTTGTTCTTTGCCGCTGGAGTTTTCCTGCAACCCTTTCTTCTCAGATTCAAACTTGACCTTTGACACAAGAAAAGTTTTTATTCGAGTCATAAAACAGTCAAGTATGAAGTATGAAATTGGATGTACATCTCAAATTTTAACTTTGAAGAGAACTTTAAAAAATCTAATGCAGTCGAATCGTACACTTACAATGTAGACAGTCTTAAGTTTGCGCTGCGCGTCTATTCAAAAAGTCGACAAAATAAAAGTCTTGTCTTTTTTGTCTATTCAAGCAAAAGAGGTCCACACCAAAGATGAGTGCTGTTGTTTTTTTAATTTTTGCGTCACCTTTTCCTGTTCCAGTGTCTCCTTCAGTGTGTCGACCTCCCGCGTCTTCTGGTCCACTTTACCCGTCAGGTCTGTTACTTGTGCTACAAGAGTTACCTTCTCCTGATTCAAGCCGTTCCTCTCCTCCGTCACAGACACCACCTGGTGACAATCAGGGTGGAAAGCAGCAAGAGTGGAAAGTTACAACAATAAAATAAAAATTCAGGATAATTTTTTATAGGTGTATGTAAATAGAAGGGATCAGACTTTGCATTCATTAAATCAAAAAAGGACAAAGAGAAGATATTCTATACTAATAGTATTAAGTACTTAATTCATTAATTCATTCATAGGGGGAACGCATGCCCCTGAGCTAATGCAACACCCTTTATTCATTATTAGTATAAATAATAACATTATCAGTATTTAAATAATAACAATAAATTTATATAGAGCCTAATATTCACTTAGTGCTCAATGGCGCTTTACAATTGCAGAACAAAGAACTAAACATAATGAGACAGCAACACAGTAGCTGTATTTAATTTATAATATCTTCATCATTAGTAGTAATACTAATTATTACTTATCTTCATTCCCCCAAAGCCCAATATTGATAACACCCTCTTTGGGCCTCTGAATCAGTTTGGAGAAAAGCTGATATTTGTTTAACAAATTGAGCAAGAGTAATTAACTCAAAAGTCGAGTATCAAGACAACAACAACTACTACAACAACAACAACAAAAACAACGATAACAACAACTATGACAACAACAACAACAACGATGATAACAACAACGATAACAACAACAACAACAATGAGAACAACAACAATGACCCAAAAGTGAAGGTCATATCCATATAAAGCTGTCCTTGTCCGAAAAAACTGCCAAAATTGTCAACGGACACCTCTCGCTTTTAGCATGGTCCCACTTCAACACTACTTTAAAATGGTAGCTACCTGCTTCTCCAACTCTTGCCTGGCCCCCTGTGCTGAGCCTTTCTCCTTCTCGCTGGCTGTGTTGAGGGCTGCCACCTGCTTGCTGTGATTTTCTTTGGCCTTTGTAGCAAAAGGGAGGTGGAAAGGAGTGGGGGAAGGGGGGAAAGGCAAGATGCATGGGTTGACAGGGTTAAGGCTTTCACATTTAATCATTCGCTCTATTAACTCTTCCTCCATCTATGTCTATCTGCATGACTCTCAGTGGTGTAAATGACAAATAAAAAACTAAGTCTGAAATAATTCATATCGCAATGAAAATAGCAATGTGAAAACAAAAACTAATGGCTTTTCAGTCTACTTGGATGGTAAAAAAGTCTAAAATCAGGCAATTGGCTGAAGATTTACAGGCCCATTCCTGTCGCATACAAACAACCACATACATACTGAAATACAAATTATGTATAAAAATATGTTATAAAAAAAATACAATAATAAAATACAATTAAGCTTAAAACCTTTGAAACATTTGAGAACACTACGACAAGCCTTACCTTAGCGAGCTCAGCCGACGTCTTTTTTAGCTCCTTGCCGCTCTTGTCCAGATCTTTTTTAGTGGACTCCAGCTCTTTCATCTTTGCTGCCAGATTGGTCTCAGTGTCTTTGAGAGACAACACCTGACGAGCAACAACAACAAGAATGATGATTTCGTACTCATTGTGTAAGACAGAAATGAGACAAAAAAGACAAAAGACACATACAGGACTCATCAGTGAACACCCGGCTAGGTTTCACAGCATAAGAAACGTATTTGCAGTCTAGAATATTGGTTTTGAAAAAAATATGATGAATGATCAGTTTAATCTTATAAAAAATCATTCCTTTCATTAGATTTGAACAGTACAGTAGTCCGAGAGAAAGAATAAAAAGGTTTCTAGAGTGTTACAAAATACCTCAAAATAGCATAGAGCCAAAAATGATCTTATGTTTTAAAAGATTGGTGTACCTGCTCCATTTGCTGGAAAACAATCAATAACATCCAAGCATTTGTTAGATACTTTTTTTTTATCACTCACTATGAAGTTTATTTTTACCAGTGTTTTAATCATAACGTTATGCCCGTACGTACCTTGGCATCGAACTGTTCCTTGAGTTCCGATTTCTCCGTGTCACTCTTGGCCAATTTGTCTGTCAACTCTTGGCGTTCGGTCGAGTGCTTCTTCTTTTTCTGGGGATGGAAAGATATGTGAAAATAAAATTAATATACTCATATAGTCTCTAATTAGATGAACTGATTTGTTTGTTTGTTTGTTTGGTGTTTTACTGCTCTTAAACCTCTAGGAGTTACGTCAGCACTGAGAATGGAAGTTGGTATCATGATAAAGATTTTATTAAAAAGTGATAATGAACATTTTCTGTGTATATCATGATATAGATACAAAATCATTAAAAAGTGATAATGGAACATTTTCTGTGTAATGGTGTTAGTAAAAAATCAAAAAACTGTGAACCGTGTGCTGTTGTGTCACCTACAGTTTCTAGAGCCTGTTCCAATTGCTGCAGCCTTGTCTTCATCTGATCCAATGACGTCTTGCTAGTGGCCAGGCTGTCTGTCGCCTCCTTCATCTCTTTCTGGAGGCTTTCGTGGCTGGTAGACTGGATATGGAGAAATAGGCAAAGAGGAGATGTAGGAATTAAATGAAATGAATATGGTTTTACTCCATTAGACCTAGACTAGAGTTTTACGGCACTTCGACCTCCAAGGATGATATCAGAGACCTAGCCTATAGAGAGGAATATAACCTGTATAAAATAGAGAGAGGAATAGCCGTCGTACCTTTTCTTTGAGTTCCCGCTCCAAAGCGTTTCCTTTCTGGGTCGACTGCGTGAGTTTGTCCGTCTGCCCCTGCAGTTTGCTCTCCAGCTGGACAATCTTCTCGTTCTTGGCGGAGACGTCGTTAGTCGCCTACGGATGCAAAAAACATTATGAGACAATCGACACAATTCAAGTTTAGCTAGAGAAACATTCTCTTTTTTTTAGGGAGGAGTAGAGTAACGCAAAAATCTCATTGCAGTTTACTTACCTAGTTTACTTCAAAAGTATTTTTTATATATACACGTCTGGGCAACTAAATTCCTTTCACTGTATGAAATGGATTATCATAACTTTTCTTATCATCGTCATTTAATGCAGAAGAAGAAGAAAAAGAAGAAGAGAAAGAATAATAATAATAATAATAATGATAAGAAGAAAAAGAAGAAAAAGGCTAAACAGCGATGTTAAATGATGATAGGCCTGTACTGTAAGGATGCTGTAGTACTGTAATACAACCCCCCCCCCCCCCCCATCTCGTATTCTGTAACATACCTGGTCAAGCTGCACCTTGACTGCCGTCAGTTGTCCATTGACCTTGTCCAGTGCATTGCTGGCCGTCTTGATATGGTTCTCAAGGTCAAACCGCTGGCTGGTCTTGGCTGCCTCTGAGGCGAGAAGTAACTCCGTCTGGAAAAACACAAAGAACGGTCATTAGCCTCGAAAAAAAAATCATGAATTCAGCATAAGAATATCGTCAGTGTTGTTCTTTAAATCTATAACACTGTGTGAGTAGATTTTACAGGAGGGACAAAAAAACTGTTTTATTCAACAACAATGAGTGTTACAATCAATACCAATTGTACAGTAATTTACGCATTTCTAATAGTCGATTTTCCCCTTGCTTAAAATGACATGTAAAGCTTGTAATGATGTAACGTTTGGTACCTGCTTGAGAAAACGATCTCTGTATCAAAACTAAGGGGTGTAAATGACAAATCAAAAACAAATCTGCAAAAAAATATTTCACATCCTGATGATAATAGTAATGAGGAAACAAAAATTAATGGCCACTTGGATAGTAAAAAAGTCTGAAAGATTTACACCCTTTATGCTTGACTATTTCAGGTGAAAACCATAAAATTCAAGTCCAACCTTTGTGTTGAGTTCTGTCTCCGCCGTTGCCAGTTTTTGCTGAGTCGTGTTCAGCTTCTCTCCCTTTTCTTCCAAGATGGCCTCCAGCTTGCTCGCCTTCATAGCCGCTTCTTGGAGCTGACCTTTGACCTCCTGGATCTGCTTGTGCAAACTTTCCTCTCGCTCGGCACTTTCCGCTACAAGTTTTTCCAAGGAAGATTCCAGGGAGGCCACCTTGTCTTGAAGGGCAGCCTACAATGCAATGCAATGCACACAGGGATTGAGGCCTTCGTGTCTTACTCCTATCTCACACAATTATAATGCATACATGGCCATAAAAAATAAGGCCGCAAATGTTTTATGTTTACTATAATCTATTTTTAATTATTCTGAAACATTTTAAAGACATGACTGAAGAGTGATCTTTTTAACCTCTAACATTAAGTGCGTGTGTGTGTATTCATGAGTTGATAGTGCGCTCAGCAGGGGTGTAAATGGCAAACAAAGAAGTTATCTGAAACACATCACAGTAAAAATAGTACAAAATAGTAATGTAGCAACAAAACTAAAGGCATTTCAGTCCACTTGGAAAGTCAAAAAAAATCTTAAATCAGAGAAAATCTAAAAGTTTTGCACCCCTGCGAAATGTATGTGTGTATTCATGATTAGATCACCGCTAGTATGCTCAATTTAGAGCTTGTTTATCAAATGGGAGAAGTAAATAACAAAGGCCATGTATTACTATTATTTATACAAATTGCCAAGAAAAAAAAGAGTTGGTGGCTATGTCGTAGTAACTCACGTTGTCATCCTTCATCTGACTGATCAATTCCTCCACTCCTTCCCCGGCTTCTATCTGTAGTAGGAGACATCAACAATTGGATTAGACGACATTACAGGGCGGGTGGTTGGTGAAGAAAAAATGAAAGGAAAAAAAGGGATGAATGAAGTATATCTTATCTTATCTTAATATAATTTCATAACACAGCAGGCCAAATCTGTATCTGTATGTGTATCTGTATAGTTCTCCAAAGTATCTCACAAATGAGCAATGCTTATGGAGGTGTGTGAGACTTGGCACAATCCTTCCAATGTCATCTCTTTCTCATTCACAGTGTGAGTGATGAAGTGAGGCTGTGATTTGTGGGAGAAGGCACCAGGCACCATAACATGACCACTGAAATACATTAAAACCCACCTTTACTCTTACCCTTCCCGCCTATTGTTGTAGTCCCTCCCTACCTTGGATACAAGCTCTTCTCTCTCCGTTTCAAGGCGGTGTTTTTCCTCAACACTAGACGCCATCTTGTTTTCTAACTCCTTCATCTTCTCCTCTCTGAAAAAAAAAAGAAAAGAAAAAAAAACTGAAACACTTAGAGCATGGCTTAAAACATGACTTAGAGCAATGACTGGGGAAAAGGCTCAATATAAATGGCTATCACTATTATCCTTTTTTATTACTTTTGTTATACATCCTGTATCTTGCTTGAGTGTTGCGTGCAAACCCCCCACCCCCAATGCCACCCAGCCCAGCCCAGTCGTTCCTATCCATGCATGGTAAAAGTCTACTCACCCTTGTTTGGCCTTCCTCGTCTCCTCCACTAGTTTGTTGTCCCTTTCAATGACCTGTGACCTCAACTCATCGCACGAACGTCTCTACAAACAAAAAGAATTGGATAGGACTGAATTAATCGATTTTTTGGGGTCTAAAGTTTCAGATAAGGAGACATCTCCCAGAAGTTATATGGAGGCCGAGAGAACCTGCAGAAGACTGCTGACTTCATTGCCAACATCAGGATTTGCCAAGAGAGCAAATCATCAAAGTGAAGAAGAAGAAGAAGATGATGATGAGAAGAAAAAAGGTAAATGACTGTGTTGGAATAGTAAAAAGTAACACATTGGATGAAATAACAACAAGATTGAGACATAAAGTAGCAGCATGCGCCATAATGAGCTGCCTGATATGAGGCGTAGTCACTCTAGTTAGCACAGCAATAGTAGTGGATAGAATCAACACAGCACCACTCACCTCCTCTTCAAACATTTTCTCCGTGGTAGCAATCTGTGCCTGCAGGTCTGACAGTTCACTCAGTCTGGTGTCAAGGTTTGCCTGGGTCTACAAGGAAACAACGCAGAAAGTCATCATAAATGATAAGAGACTAAGTAAGGGATTTGACAACGCGAAAAGTCTATGTCTATCTTCAACCATTTATCTACATTTATTAAGGAAAACAACGCAGAAAGTCATAGATGATAAAAGAGACTAAGTAAAGCGATTTGACAACGAGAAAAGTCTACGTCTATCTTCAACTATTTATCTACATAATCTATTAACTCTTTCCGTACCCAGCAACAATTCCCAGTTCTTTAAAAAAAAGGACCCTAGCCAGTTTGCGACAGGTTACAGAAAAGAGCATATAATTGTGAAGGAGACGGACTATTACAGACAATTCAAATACAACCCCAACAATTCACAAATATGTATGTGTTCAAAAATGAAGAAGCCATATTATGAAGAAAAAAAAAGATTTTGGTTTTAATCATCATAATACTGTCAAACTGGCAAACGTACTTCAGGTCTCAGTGCAATGCATTATTAACCATTCAAGCACCTCATCTCTCCTCCTACCCCACCCACCCTAGTGGTCAGCCTACCTTGTCCAGTTGATAGTTGAGGTCATTGATGAGCCGTTCCTTGTCCATCAGCACAGACTGAGACTGGGACTGCGAGTCGTTCATCACGTGGCTCAGACTCTGCACCTCAGACACTTTGCTCTCCAGCGACGCTTTCACCTAGGCAAAACAGTTCAGTTCAAGTTTATTTAGGCCTTTTGGCCAATGAACATTTTCAAATACAGCATATCGACGGTGACAGTCGCAAACTGTGTAACTCTAAAAAAAGAAACATTGTTTGTTTTGCTTATTCGCATACTAGAACTGTTATACATAGCCTTATAACTCGAACTTGTCTCTACAACAATAGAAACGCTTCAAATAGTCATATGCGCAATCCGTGTAACACCATTGGAACACAATTTTGACAGCGCAATCCAATACCTTCATTGGCGCAATCCGTCTTCATTGGCGCAATCCGTGTATGTCTGAGAAGAGCGGTGATTCAAACCTGTGATTATCTCGAAACGATCAAATTGGACTTACACGGTTTGCGACTGTCACCGTCGATATAAGTTTGATAAAAAACAAAAAACAAGGAAAATAAGAATATTGTCAATTAGCCAAAAGCAAAAGAAGCAATAGACAAGATGACAGTGAACAACCTGGGTGTATAATTAAAGAAAAGAAGAAGAAAAAAATGCATCACAAAAAAATTGTAATGTGGAAACAAAAACTAATGACTTTTCTTAGTCCAGTGGATAGTTCAAAAAGTCTGAAATCAGAGAACATCTGAAAGATTTACAGCCCTGAAAAGAGCAGAAACTGGGAAATTCTTGACAAATAAGAACAGATATAGAACTAACCATCCCTGCTTGTGGTACGCAGGGATGGTTCAGGTGGCTAGAGCACTGGCTACATTACTAGCAATGCGGTTCGATTCCTGATGACAACAACATTTTTTTCTTCTTTCTTCTCTTCAATTTTTCTTTGGAACAATAAAGGCAAATTTTATCATTTCATCTTTATATCTCTTGGCACAGTTCATTACTATAATATAATGGAGTGTCTGTAGACTTTTTCTTCCCAAAAGTCGATGAGCATATCACACTGCAGGGATGGGATCAGTAAAAGGCGACTCACATTTCCAAGCTCGGCTCTAAGCTCCAAGGCTTCGTCCTTTCCTTGAGCACAGTCCGATTGGAGTTGGTTCAACTCTACTTCCTTTTCATCAAGAAGAGCTTGTAGAGCAGACAACTCTGACGTTTTTTCTTGTAGAGAGGTGGCAGTTGTCTCCACTTTATGAAGGGCCTGTTGAAAAAACAAACAAATTGCATTATTCCCATTTTCCTTAGATAGATAGGAAAAGATAGATATATGTGCTCATCAAGAAAAATAAACAGGACAAGATGATTCTACAGTCAAAATAATGTTTGATATCGAAATAATGCATGTAATGAATAACTACGCAAGCAGGGGATGAGCCCACTACATCAAAATCTAAAAACAAAAATTGCCAATTTATTAACTATCTTGTGTTTTATATAATCATGTATGTACCATTATGTGCGCCAAGAGCTGTATTATTTATACGGATCATAGGCTCTATAGACATAAATTTAATTATCATTATCATCATCAATATTATCCTTCCCACCTTCTTTATCATCATCAATATTATCCTTCCCACCTTCTTCAACTCGTCCTGCTCCTCCTCGAGTTTCTCCTGACAGGCGAGTAGCGAGGCCTGGACTGTCCCCTTCTCCTCCTCCTCCTTGGTCAAGTCTGCGGCCAATCGCTGCTTGTCGTCCTGCAGGGCCCTCACCTCTTGTTGGAGCTTGGCTACTTGGACCTGCCCCGCCCCAGCACTGGACTCAATCTGGTAGAGGTCAGAAGCCAGCTTGTGGTGGTGGCACAGCAACAAAAGGATAAAGTTAATACTAATGGCAGTAATGATGATAATGATGGTGGTAATGATGATGATGATGATGATGATGATGATGATGATGATGATGATGGTGATGATGATGATGATGATGATGATGATGATGATGATGATGATGATGGTAATAATGATTATGATATAATTCAGCATTTACATATATCTCATAACAAGTCATGCCAAAGCAGAGATAATCTTCAAGATGGGATAAAATGACAATCAAACATATTGGTGTTCATTAAGTTTATACAATTTTATACGTAGCTCAATATATTTTAGTTACAAAACAGACAACCCCTCTATTTTATCATCGTTAAATCATACAATTTCCCTATACAAGATATATTAAAGAATGGCTGTAGAGTATTACCTTGTCTTTCTCCTCTTCCACAGAGAGTTTTTCTTTCTCAAGAGTTTCTAGTTCAGCTTTCATTTTGTCTACTTCACTTTGTTTTTCTTCTAAGCTTTGTACTTTCTCTCTCTCGACGGTGTCCAGTTTCGTTTTCAAATCATTCAAATTATTTTCTTTTTCCTTCAAGATGGCCGCTCTTTCATTTTCTATCCTTTCAATTTTTGTCTGCATCTCCCCTAGTCCGCTGTCCTTTTGTTTCATGAGAGCAGATTTCTCTCGATTCAGGGTCTGAATTTGAGATTTCAATTTTTCCATCCCAGACTCTCTTTCATCTACAGAGCTCTTTAGTCTGCAAAGGTAAATAACATAAGAAATGGGGGGTAGGGGGTTGGGGACACTTGAATTGCGTGGACAATAGGGTTGTTGGAGAAGGAAAAAGATGCTCTAAAGACCAGAGTTCTTACCATATATGAATACTTTACAAAAGTATAGTGGAAAAAAACAAAACGGGAAAATCTTAATCTCAAATTCTTTACAGAACCCGACTTAATATAGTATTGCTTATATCAGATAAATACATTTACATGCAACAAAGTTAACTATAGTTAACTAAAGCGGTACAGGCCTGTAAATAACCCATCACAAAATTGTCTGAAAATTGTCCATACTTCAGGTAATGGATTGTTATACCATAGACTTCAATCAATACTAAAAAAAATCAAAAATCAAGCAGTTCCTTAAATTGAGAATGTCTGAAATCAGACAATTGGCTGAAGATTTATGACAAATACGACACCTGCAAACCACCCCTAGGCTCTGACCTGATCATCTCCTCAGACTTTGGAGCCTGCTGCAGCCTGGCTTGGAGGTCTGTCAACTCGGTCTCTTTTCTGGAGTGAAAGTGAAGGGAGTGGATATGTGAAAGTTGGAAGGGAGAGGATATATTATAAATGAGAGGCAACACTAAGGCAACATCAAAATTGTGTAGTTAGCAGCTGAGTAATGCGTCCTGTGTATTGCTCATAGGGTCATTCAAGGACGGGGACAGTAGGTTGATCACCTGCTTGCCATAGTTCTTGATCGATAGTATTTCCCAGCGCTGTGATTTGTCAAAAGTGGTAATTGGGGCATCTACCTCATTCCCCATTTGAGACTGAGCATGGAGCTGGGTTGGTGCGAATACTGCGAAAGCGGTATATATAAGGCAAAGGATAACAAAACAAATCCTTACCCACTAAACCTGTCCTGCAGGGCTTTGTATTCTTTCTCAAGCTCTTCCTTCTCTCTCTCCCTTTCCTGAGTCATCTTGTCCATCAGCGTCTGTACGGACACCAGCTCTTGCTTCAACACAAAAACATCATCCGCAGCAGGCCTGGGAAACAAACAAAAGGTTTCATAGTTTGGTGTTTTACATTTACACTGCTCCTTTTCAATAAAAACACGACATTTTGACATCTGTTAGAATTAGCTCTATGGGGGCTCAGAAGACTGGCAAGAACTGGAGACTTCACTGCCAATTTTCTAATTTGCAGATTTTCCCATAGAGGGAGTAAAGAAGAAAGAAACATGACAGAAAAGGTCAAACCAAAGGTATGACCTCTTTGTTATAGTCCAGCTCTGAATGATAAACCTCGAACCTCGAACCCATACAATAAACAGACCTGTCTGAAAATTGTCCACACTTCAGGTAATATACTATTGACTTCCGATCAATACTGCAAAAAAAAAAAAAAAATTCAAGCAGTTCTTTAAATTGAGATTGTCTGAAATCAGACAATTGGCTGACGATTTACAAGTACGTCTGCTTGAAGCCATACAATAAAGTCAAGCCAGAAAACCTCCAGTCTGGATTCGAACAGTGGATTACTGGGTGGCGAGCATGTTGTTTTTACCTTCAGATGACTCGGGTACAAAAACAGCGGTCTAATGTACCTACACACCAACCAGATGAAACTCTGACAGCTACATTTATATATTTATTTATTTGAAAACAATTTATAATAGAAAGAACTCTGCGATTCGCTTCAACATATTTTTGGTTATTATACAGGGGAGGCGAAACCTCCGTTTTATAGTCCGTCTACAATAGGACTTCACTACAAGGTCAAAGTTGGAGCCATAAAATTTTCTCCTCAGTCAGGGTTTCAATTCGGGTTGTCACGGTAGTAAGCAAGTGCACTGACCACTTGATCAGTGTAGGACCTTCATGGGATAACAATTCCTCATAACAACCAGCAATTGAATCATAATTGAACAAAAAGTAACATTACATTTCACTTACAGAATGAGAGAAAGGGGGGTAGAGTGGAAGGAGGAATGTAGGGAAAGGCAACAGGGTAAAACATCTAAAACATAACGGTTAAAAATGAAAAATACCGGATTTTCTTCTTCTCTTTATTTTTGTGAATGTACAATACGGTTGTTGGAGAATGAAAAGATGCTATTAAGACCAGAATTCTTACAAGAAATGAATACTTTCTAAAAGTATTACTGAAAACGAAAATTTTCGTGTGAAAAAATTCAGGATTTTCTTCTTCTCTTTATTTGAGTAAATGTACAATCTGCCATCTAGCAAAATCATCAGGAATACGGCTAAACAGAATAATTAACAACTTTCAGCTGGAAACTTTACATTACTGACTATAATTGGAGTCCCCACCCATATTAATCCCTTCCCAGTCAAGTGATATCCCGATTTTGTATTACCCACTACTCATGTTAAAAATTGCTTATAATAATATATCTGGAGGCGGCACAGGAAGGAGTCAATGACATGTAAGGTGGGGGAGGGAGGGAGGGGTATAGGGTTTTTGACAGGAACATAATGGATAGTAAGTAGGAGTCTATAATACTATGATGAGTCAGTTCTCAATATACAGTTCTCAATATACAGTTCTCAATATACAGTTCTCAATATACAGTTCTCAATATACTGCTATTCTCGTTGTACAGTCAATATTTCATTGGTTGCAAAGTTGGCGATTGACTGTAGATGATAAATTTCATTACCTACAAGAAAAAGGCCAAGAACCAATAAACTTTGATCATCAACACACAAAATTATTCCAATCATTCTAAAAAAAGACTTTGTGAGATTATGTTTTGAATTTAATACAGCATCCCTATTATCCCTTTAAAAAAACGACTTTGGAGTTTGTCAAGTTTTCAAGTATCTAGAACTTCTCTCCTAGCCATTCAGCAATAATTTCGCAATTCAATTCATTGGAAAAAAGAAAAAAAAAGCATTAACTAAAACTTCAAACTGAAACATCACAAATAACATCAAAGATCATCTCAAAACAAGATATAATAGTGTGGGGCGCCGGGGGAATAATGCATGGGGATATCGGGTGGGGGAATGATTTGTGATGTGGGGATGGGGTGTGTGGATGGGATGTGGGGATGGGGTGTGGGGATGGGATGTGGGAATGATGTGTGGGGATGGGGTGGGGGAATGATGTGTGGGGATGGGGATGGGGTGGGGGAGTGATGTGTGGGGACAAAGCACACAATGATCAATCAACCCCTTACTTTTTATCCTTGTCATCTTTCTCTGCTTGGCTGTCGGGTTGGAAGAATAATTATGTAGAAAAAGGCATGAAAGTAGATTACGAACTACAACCAAAAGAAGGTGATGAAAGTTAAGGGGATTGATCCCAGGAGGACAAGTAGAGATAGAGAGAATCACAACATACACTCCTCTCTTCCCCACCCCTCCCCCCTTCAATAAAAACCCAACACCAACACCCCCTTTCCGAAAAAAAAGAAAAGAGAAGTAACCCCGTAAATAAAATCTCACAACGACTAAAGCAGGTCCATTTTAGTATTTTCATTTACGTGTCAACGACCAACACATACCTTTGAGCCAATTGAGTTTCTAAATTTTGTGCATAACCATTTCTGTCGTTGAGTTGTTCCTGAAATATAAAGATTACATACATAAGGAAGTTTCTTTTCATTCACATTCACTGCTAAAATAAGCAAGGATTGTAGATGACAAAATCAATCAAATATTCAAAGAGATATAAGCGAACAGTGATTTTGGTGTATCTTTTTTAAAACTTGATTCGTTAACTTAAATATACCAGCATATCATAAATATAGTTAAAGAAAAAAAAAAGGACTTCTTTACGGGCATAGTAATAAAAATGTGTGTTCCCTTAAAAAAAAAACCCAAAACTGTACAGAGAATAATTTCAGAGGAAAACTACATTTGATAAGATCAAAAGATTGAAATATCACAAACGCGGGGGGGGGGGGGGGGGGGGGGGGGGGGGGGGGGGG
>JAULCB010154297.1:0-13079 GCA_032358575.1 Dendronotus rufus | reverse complement strand
GACCAGTCCAGGTTATAGACATAGACATCGCAACTAGGCAGACCAGTCCAGGTTATAGACATAGACATCGCAACTAGTACGATACTTTTAGCATTTAGTCTTTAACAAGAAGTAATTAAACACCTGTACACCTGACCAGATGCAGAGGAATATTGGGTCGAACCAAGTAATGTCTTTCTACCTCTGCTCCTACTACATACCCCATTCCTTATGTAGATAGAACCTAACCCTCACCGACTCAGAGTGTGTGTCGTGTGTTTATCATAGCAAAGCGGCTAGAGAAGCTATTTCCTTCACCTTGTTGATACATGCAGTGGAGAGAGAGAGAGAGAGAGAAGGCAGTAGGAGGTATTAATGAGCAGTATGTAGAGTAGGTAGTATAATAGAGAGACCACAACACAGACACGTGCAAGGGCCTGTCAGATAGGTTGGCTTTCATCATGCTGTTGCATCTCAAGAGGACTTGGTGATTACAAATAGGTGAGCAACCGTATATGAGGATACACCTTTGTCTCTACAGGCAGTTTTCGACTCTTGATGGTTGGAAACAGGACAGTTAAGAGAAGGAGAATGGGCAGTAAATGGGGGGAGAAATAACTATTAGAAACATCGATCTTCAAAGAATACTGGAAATGTGTAAATTAAATGGAAAAAAAACTGCTGATAAAAAAACCCACATCAAGTTAAAGAAAGAAAAGAATGAAAAAAGGGAACTATATGGAGGAGGATTTTATTTCATCCCTGTCCATGAATTATAAAGTCAAGCAATAAACAGATTATGAAGCTACTGAAGTGCTGGTAGATGGATAGAGGGTTAGTATACAGGTAATATTATATAGTAGTAGTAGTAATAGCCAAGAAAACGAAAAAATGAGAACAATAGAATGTTTGATCCCTCAAAAATCTAAATGCTTTCATTGGAAATAAGTTTTTTTATAACTTTCTGAATATTTTTATCTTTCTTTTGAATATCTGCTGATATTTTCCTCCCTCCCAAAATGTTTTTATTTTCCCTTCCTACTCTTTTGCCTCCAAATGTGCGTTATTGTCAAGTCTTTCATGACATTTTGAAAATCAGAATTAGTGATTAAAAGGTTCATATATATCTAAAGACCAGGCTAGCATTATAGAAAGCAAATGACCGGAGATCATAAAGGCATAGAGATGGGAGGAAAAGGCATAAAGTAATAACATTCAATAGGAATAGAAAATGAAATAAAACAGTTACATATATGTGGTAATCATAACTACAGAAAATAAGTTTGAAAACTAAACTGAACATAGTGCAAGGGAAAAAAAAGTTAAGTTTAAGAACACTGAGAAACAGGAAATGTGGTTATTTGAACGGAATTAAAGTGCCAGGGGAAAAAGATACAAAGAAAAAAAAATCCTCATACATATAATCTTCATCATAACATTATTGATGAAAGATATATTCACTCACTTAACCCGGAGTAAAACTTCATACGTTACTATGACCAATTATCCGTCTACTCTCACGTACAACCTGATCTCTCACGTACAACCCGAGAATGAAATTCTCACAAACAGCAAATACACTTTCTTCAATGATTGAAAAAGTAGAAGAGAAAAAAAAAACAGAAAAAAAATCCTCACTCAAAAGCCAATCAGTACAACTTTGAGGTTCGTATTTTATATATAAATGTAAAAATATAAATATTCATGTAAATTTCATAGATCTAGTTACGAATACTTAGTGTATGTTAACAATCACACACAAATATTCATTATTATCACGCTGTCATGAATGCCATACAAACATCAATAAAACAAATTGAAAACAAAAAAGGAAAATGACCAACGACCACCATCAAATGTTTCATACTCATTAGCAAAGGAAATAGTACAATTGGCTAGTTTCTCCTTCGCACAATGTTAAATATAATCATTATCACTGACGTACAATTTTTTCAGTACAACAATTTGTTTCTATCACAATGTCACAATTCTAGATTGGGAAAAACTCCCAAAATTATCATTAGGGAAATGGAGATCGACCTGTACAGAAGACCGAGTAAAAAGCTGTATCAGGTTTTAACAATAAACAAAAAAAAGTCATCATTGTTCGGGTCATTTCCTTTTCTATTTTCTCAGCTTTCAACACATCCATTATGAATAAAATACTCAGGCATTCTATCATATTTGGATAAATAGCAAGAAATGTGATCACTCAAAATAGGGACTTTGAAAGGAAAAATCTACAAGGTTTTGAGTTTTCATGGAGTTCTCTTTGAATGTAATTAGCCTGGTTTGACTTGTCATGCCCTCTCCAGGGTGCAGATTTTGATTGTACATTGCAGACTTGTTTCCAATAATATACATTTTGAATACCCATGTAAATCTAACGAATAATATAAGTATCCATTATAATTTAGCAAACCAAAAAATACTGTGATCTCATTTTTACAAGTAGATTATTCCTTCCATTCCTTTCATTTGGTCTAAATTGCACTTCTGTGAAGACAATTGTCAATTCAAACCACACAGGGATTCCATATTCCAGTCTCAAAAATAAATTGCATCAATCTGATTCAATATATTATAAACCCCCCACAAAAAACCCAAACTATTCACACAGGTCTGACTGTACTGCTATGAATAGTCAGTCATTCTCATATGAAAAGAATAAAATAATCCTTGACCAAACCAAATTCCTGTCGCCTAAAATTTCATTTACATAATCCCTCATTGAAATCACATTCCCCCTCAGAATAAAAAAAAAGGGAAAACCAATATCACTGAGTGAGTGTTGTATTTTGTCTGTGTGATTGTTGTTGAATGCATTGTATGTAAGTTTATAATGCTACTGATGAGTTCATGTAAATAATCTCAAATAATAATACGATATAATGGACCACTCCTCGATGAGTATATTGTACACGTGACACCAACCAAGTCACTATCTCTCAAGATTATGGTTTTAATTTTCAGGTTGATAAAATGTAATATTAACTCATTGTGTAACGAAATCTTACAATAAGTTACAACCTTAAACAATATTCAAACTACAAAACAATAACAAACAATGGTTTTGTTAACACATTGCAGTATGAAATAAAGGGGAAACTAGGGTTATGATGCAGTATGGGGCAGTAATAAATGGTGTTATTCTCTCCTGTAGCTTTGTATAAAATCGTCATGGCAACATGGAATTATCTTTATTGTGTAGTCTGGTGAATTTTGCCTCAGCATGCTTGTAAGATTTACAACTCTATAAAAACATATTTTTGACACAAAATTAACATTTCTATCCCCATCCAATAAATCAAGTGCTAACTAATGAAAACATGCATGGTTAAATTATTCTCCACAATCCTTCAAAGATATTGTCAAAAACTCCACATTTCCCTTACAAATTTCAAAAAATACCTAAAATAAAATAAACCTATGATCCAACGTTGCAAGTCTCAGGTCAAGGTCAACTGAGAGGGTAATATTAGTAGGCCTATGGTGAGATAGACATGACATTGGTGATCTATTTTTAGTTCATGACAGATGAAAAGGCTAGACTGAATTAACCCTGTGAATTTTCCTATTGTATACATAAATTAAAGGGGGAAATCTCACAGCAATCCAAAAGTCACTATAAATATAAATAAGAAAATAATTATGAAAAAATACAAGCACTAGAGGGTACTTCATGCCTGTCCATCACTGAATCTAAAAGTAATTTCGAACAGAAATTCTTGACAAGCTTGATAATTTTCTTACATGTCAAAGAGAAATTAAAATAAAATGATACTGAAAACATGAATACAATATCAAAAAGCCACATCATTGAGAAAAAATAAAACTGAACAAACAAAACAGAAAACAACAACCCAAACTAAAAAAGAAAAAAAGACCCACTCAAAAAGTAACATAGAATTATTATGAATAATTGAACAGAGTAGATTGGTAGGATAAACATGTGCATGCTGCGGGGGCCCTTATATTTACATGCTTTCAAGAAATCAAGAAATCTTTAAGGAGTTGTTTTTCAGACATCTTTGCATCGTTAAATAAAAATTCAATGTCGCGTGCTTCATTATGCTTGAGAAACCTGACGGTTCATTTCATTTTCAATTCGACATCGTTTGCCTTCTTCTTCATATTCGTTTTCTGTATACAATTATTGACTCGATTATCGTAAGAGGAAAAGGGGAACAAACGTAAGCTGCTCCCAATTATTGACTCGATTATCGTAAGAGGAAAAGGGGAACAAACGTAAGCTGCTCCCAATTATTGACTTGATTATCGTAAGAGGAAAAGGGGAACAAACGTAAGCTGCTCCCAATTATGCGATCAATTAATATGTTTCACTGCAATAAATCCTAGGTCAAAAACTTGTCCACAAATATAAATCATTTAAGTTATCACACTTTTGATGTAAGTAAAATGATTATGCTCCATAAACAACTGACGCCATTTATTGTTTATTTTGCCGTTTGATTTGTCATGGCCTAGTACGATTCAGCCCCCGAGGAATCACAGAACCACATCATAATATGTAAAACTTCCACACGAGAAAGACACATCAGGCTCATAGAGAAACAAACCCGTAAAACTTTGTACAGCTTTAACTAAACCTAATGACATCGAGGTTTTGCTGAAGCATTAATTGTGCATCAATTGATCTATATTCAAATCTACATATACATGCAGTTCTGTACTTGATGTAATTGCAAACAAATGATATCCATAATTAAGGACTGAAAAAGAATTATGCATCTCCTACTTAGTGTATTTACAATACCATTGGCCATGCATTGAGATACATTTTGATGAACATGCACAGTCAAATATTAAGTGAAAATCATGTTATAATCAACCATCCATAATATATCACTTTGAATTATGTGTCCATTCAGTCCTCAACATAATGATTACAATTTAAATAATCTGTAATTAAATTAAACCATTCCTTTTGTAGCTAAAAGATAATGATTCACTTCAATTTCAAGTCCTCAATGAAATCAAGTTCTTGCATAAATGTACTCGACTCGATATGTGAGAAGTTTCCTGTTCTGCTCAACCAATCCCAATCTTCCAATTTGCTTAGTTTTATCTTTCCCCTGAGCTAAAAGACAAACTGAGCAAGCGAATTATTCCACTGCTACAGTTCAGCACTTGTGGTAATTCTAGACTGTAGGGAAAGGCACAGTTAGAAAAGCTCCCACAATTTTTAAAAAGGCACTTCTGGTAATGCACATTTTTGGAAATAATTTTTAATGTTTTCCTTTCTGTGTACATTATGAAGGGTGAAAAGCGGCTGGATTCCATTTGGTTCAAGAAATTGTGTGAAATTCTTAGCATCCTATTGTTTCGTTTGATTATCCTCCTCCTATTACAATGGGTTATAATTACAAATTACAGTTGTTGAAGAACAATGGTACCAAATGCAATTATTCAAACAGCATTGGGAACAAACAAATAAACCCAACTATCTCCCAAGTCTATAATAACCATTAAACAAATATGCAAATTACTCCAAGAATCATGGGATACTAATTGAAAATATGAAACTTTCAACGATTAGCATTTGTTGATCTTAACAAAATATATGTCAATGTAAATTCCAACAAAACAATGATGATTTCATAAAATATTTGAGAGTAATCAAGATATCTTGCAGAGAACTGACATTTTATACCATATCCTTGTAAATGCAGTACCGAGTTCTCACAAATCCCTTGTCTGTTATTAGTGATGAAATTTACAGAAAACAATGCTCTACGTCAAGCAGAGATTGAAAGCAGCCAATGATTCTTCTCTTCTCTTTATTTGCAATACGGATGCTTTCAACCCTGGTGGAATGCGGAGTATATTCATGCCAAATGAATGTACAGCATAAGCTCACTGTAACTTAACGGGTAGAATTACATATTCTTGAATTGTTTGGCTGAAAATCTTTTATGGGCTTTCTGATTCAATATTCATTATGTACAACTAAACAAATATCAAGAACAAAAGCATTAAGTGAAATCCATCTTCACGATACCCAACTTACAGATCTTTTTCATTGACATAATGTCTTTGAAATGACATGATAAAACCCCTAGTTTGAAACCAAATTATATATATCATAAACGTCCTCTATCATTAATGCCTACAATACATTACAAAGATTAGGTTTCTCCCCATGGTAATGCTGTCTCTTTCAAGAAATGTATATTTCATATAAATATATAATCATGTAAATATATATCATAATGAATGATTATAAAATTATAAAACTCTTTTTTTAATATTAATTAATGGCTTTTTAATTGATTCTATCATCCAGTAAGATGTTGTTTTCCAGCATGTGATCAAATTGTTGACTTGGAGAATGAAACACGTAGATGGCAACTCTCTCCCATTTGGTAGTTATGCATGGCCTGCAGGAGGAAAGGTGTAGCAAGATTACTTATCGATTCAAACAAAATACTAGGCATGGCTTAAACAACTAATTCGTCATCAATCCAAAGATAAGGATGATGCTGCAATGGTTAACATTCATGAAATTAGAAAGAACGTTAGAAGAACTATTTAGCAATGCAACATTTCAAAGACTACATCGAATGATTTTGATAATGTAAATATGTAATGTAAATATCATTGTACGCTTACCATGAGAGCATGAATAGCTTCTTCAGTGCTGTTCATTTGCAGCAGTGCCATCTTTCTGTCTTTCCTGTCATCAGATACAGACGGACTGAGCAATAAGCATACAAAGAAAAAAAAATACTTAGGTTAAAAACATGTCACAAAAGGTGTATCTAAGCAAGGATTAGTCGTGGTCAGAAATGTGGCATGTAAGACATTTTAAAGTTTATAAATAGAATAGCAATACACTTACGATATCTAGAAAGATATTATACGATTAATTTCCAAACTTGTTTCTTTTCCACAACAACAATTGTTTACATCATTGTCCAGCTCAGTGATTTTATCGTGTCTGTTTCATCAAGAGAATGAATGAATCTCTGCGTAGTCACAAAGGTTTTGTTATTCCGAATCATACCGACTAAATAAGGTTCAATTGTTAGCTTCATAGTCATAGATTGAATTGGAATGCATTGTATCAAGCTATATTAAAAAGACAATACAAGGTTTTAAAATTGAAAAAATACCCAGGACGCTAAACCAATTGTTGCAATTATAAAAAGTAACAGCACAATTATTTTCAAGCCTAGAATGACTGATTCGAGGCAAAGAAAGGAAATCAATGAAAACTCACGGGAAAAATTTGAAGGCTTTGACGGTACCATGACTACTGAACCAGGTCTTAAGGTCCTCTTCTGTCACATGAGCCCTGCAGGTTGTGGAGGAAGAAGAAAAGGAGAAGATAATGCAAAAGGGACATTTATAACCAAAAATGATTTACAAGATAGTGAATGCCATATATATAATATAAGTATATTAAAAAAGAACCCCCCCCAAAAAAACCAAACAAACAAAAAACAATGGTAATAGACAATGCTTACGGAATGTTGGATAAGTGCAGGACTTGAGAAGGAGGGAAAATGTTCTGACAGTTTTTGGATCCGGGACGCTTGAATCGATGAAGGGGTGAGTTAACAAAGTCTTTAGTCAGACCAGCATCCTGTGGAGATACAATCAATTACATTTATCGGAAATGTTCTTAGTGCAGGTTCTCTCATTTTTACATCTAAATGAGAGGCAACACAACGAGAAATACGAGGCTTCGTAGATTCTGGACAACTTTAATTTAAAGATCCCTAATACTCTGTTCTTAAAGTTTTACTATGATATAATCACCGTTGATCTATAGATACAGGCAAGTGTTTCTGATTTTGCTCTGACTCAAAAATAGTCAAATGTTCCATAAGAGGATAATGACGGACACAGACGCTATAAACACAAACCAATATTCTAATACGAATTGCTAATATTAGACCTAAAGACTCACCGACTGTCCTTCTTTGGGCATTTGAACAACCTGGTGTTTGGACTGGGCTACTCGTATTTGTTTTCCCCAAACCTTGGCTTTGTCCAGGTAAGTGATGGCTGTAAAACAATAAGATATACATTGATAGGTCAAACGGTTTCAACATTTTTAGTTAAATACATGTTTAATAACAGTTTTCCAGATATCGACTGCATTGGGCATTGTTGATGGATGGCCTAACCGAGTTGAATAGCTATCATAAGTATGATATAATATATTCATTACACAGATGGCACACCTCCAAGGGGTTGAAATAACTTGTGTAATAATAATGTCTTTCCTAAGGGCACAGCATTGACCGTCGTGGTAGGATTTGAACCCGGGACCTCTCGATCTCAAGTCAAAAGTGATGGATGTCTGGTCGTGATTAATTCTAATAATAGTAATATTGTAAATAAAACACTCCGATACTCTCTGATAACTTTCATGTTCCATGTCCTATACACTTTGGACTTACCTAGCTGGGCTTGGTGGGGATCAGACATTTGGATCAGAGCGTTATCTTTTTTGTTGAATAAGACCTTCACTCTGTGGACATCTCCATAGACACCTAATAACAAACAATAATAGACATTTAGATGATATATCATCTTAGGGAGGAATGACACCTTCTAATCATCACTACTACTTCTTTTATAATTCACCTCAGGGAGTTTTCTATTGTCTTTTTTTTTTACAGACACGTAATCCATGTTATTTTTGCCCCCACGCAATATGACCCGGACACAAAGGCCAAACAAAGGCCTAAAAGACCTATCGCACCAAACAAAGGCCTAAAAGACCTATCGCAGAAAGTTGACATTGAGTAAGGATGAAAAAAGGCGTCATCATCAATGATGTGCAAAGAAAGGAAGAAAACTCTGAAGCCTGAATATCAAGCGAAAAAAGAAGGAAGATTGTTGATTGAGGTGAATCAATGGATGTCTGTGTCAGCATCCCGGCCTACTTCCTCTCAGAAAAGTATATCAATCTCGTCTCTCTGGTGATAATAACTATAATAACTATAATAACTATAATAACTATAATAATAATACTGACGTGATTGTTTTTCCTTCTGGCATTATATAGCCTATTTTTTCCCTAAAATTAATTGGGTCATCAAAATTCTACGGAAGAGAATTTCACAAATGAGTCAATTGTACAGCAGGTATTGAAAAGCGTAGAATAAACCCAAAGAATACAAAAATTGTAAGAAAAGAAGGAAAGTTCTACACATTAGCTTCTCATGGATGGGAATGCTACCGATCCATTGAATAAAGCTGATAACAACTAAAGAAACAGGGATAGAGTAAAGGTACTGCTTTACTGTAAGTACTTTGGAAGAACTGTGTATGAAAAATCTGAGAAGGGTTACAGAGGATGAACAAGATGAAAAATCTAAAGCGCCCACGCCGTATTCTCATCATCTGATTTCCAATTTGAAGTTTTCTATTTCTATGGAAAATCTCTTCATCATAATAGCCCCGTACCCAAATAGAAGTCTTTTGACGCCATCAAATCAAATGATTACATTTTTCAATTTAGTCGTAACAAATATTCATCAGGTTATGCAATTTGTTATCACATGCTTTAAAGAATAGACTATGAGATTGGTTAAAGATTTGAAATTGTAAATTTTCATACGCTTCATCAATAAAAGTTATAAAATCAAGAACAATGAATTAAATATCAAATCTAATTTGGATACAATACAGTAATTGATGAAATGAAAATGAAACGTACCAAAAAGAGTAAAGAGAGCGTCTGGTGTAACCATCTGGGAAAGCAGGAAATGAGGAGTTTGTGTGTGTGTGTTGGCAGACAGGAGATGGAAATGGTTGGCAGCAGCAGGCGGAGTGAAACGATCAGGTGGTGAGCAAGTTCAATGTCAAGTGTTCGATTACACGACCAATCAAAGACAACGAGACGTTCCAGCCAGGGATCCCAGGTGTAGCCACAATTGGACAGCAAACACGAGTGTGGAAGGTGAGGAGGGGGTGGTGGTGTGGGGTAGTTTGTTATTGTGGGGGGAAGGGAAATGATTACAGAGAGGAAAAAAGGGAATTGGGAGAGAAAAACATAAGAGAGAAATATGTTAGATGAATATACAAACAAGAAAAAGAAAAGGAAAAAGATTGTATGAATCATGAATAAAGGAATCCATAGATGGTAGCTACAAAAACATAGTTGAACAGAAACAAATGAAACAATTTAATCAAAATGTAATGGAGTCGTAAAACAATCGACAGAGAAAAAAAAGGTGCAAATTCCATTTCTTAGGAATCAAAAATAAACATCACTTTCATGAATATAGCTTTGTTAATGGTGAAAGTTTTAAAAAGTTGAGAAGTTGAAAAATGTGTTTGCAAATTTGTCTTCAGTGTATCAACTCATGCTTTTTATCTTTAACTCCATGCAACTTAATGCAAACTTAATGTGAGCTAATATAAGCAACAAAAATAATATGTGTAGTCTTATAGATTTGGTTGAATCTCAGTATCTTGCAAAACCATTCGTACTCAAGCCATGACGGAATCATCAGAAAACTAATCTAACAATCAGAGTGAAAGAAAAACAATGTTAAAAGTAGAAATAAATATTTTTGTAGAACAGCCAGGTCAGAGCTTTTTTCATTATTTTCTTTCCCTTTTCACTTTCTAATTTCTGTATTCTTTTTGTGCTCGATAAAAGAAGACTTACCTCCTCATCGAGGTTTGAAACGAGGAGCACAGCGCTTCCGAGTGTTGTCAACGGAAGGCCGACTCTGGCCGTGCTTAAAGCACCGGGAGGCAGACTGTATCCGGCATAGCCAGTTAATGCACTCATTGCACTCATGTGGTGGTGGTGGTTGTAATGCATCGCTGAAAATAGCCAAATAAGTATTCTGGGGTCAGAACAAATTTGAAATAAGAACAAGTAGCCACACATAACAGAATAGTTTCAAAAATGCAAATTATATTGAATACAAGACAAAAAGAAATATTGAATATTACATATTATTATTGTCAATGGAAAGAGTTCTAAGAATTGAGCATATAAGTAGAAATAACGGAGCAGTTTATGAAATAATTGAATACAACACGAAGCCTAAAGAAATGGATGAGGACTGAAAAAGAGTCTATTATTTCAAAAGACTATTAGAAATGTTGTGCAGATCTTCATCACCAATGCCAATCGGCATGGTACAAAACTATGCTAATGAACGTATCATAATATAATATATCGATGCTCATTCGAAAGAGGGTATATCTACACTGATGAGGCTTAAGAAACCAAAACGGTGCCGTCTGTAGATTTATGTATATATCTATATATATATAATGTGTAAACAGACTGGGTGGAAATCCAGGGGAAGATCCAAACAGAATATGTAGACGGTCTGTAGATTTCTCTCTATAGATATGTAGAGAGAGAGAGAGAGCTTATGTCCATGGTCATCACCACTTGCTACAGAGAGAGAGAGAGAGAGCTTATGTCCATGGTCATCACCACTTGCTACAGAGAGAGAGAGAGCTTATGTCCATGGTCATCACCCCTTGCTACGTGCTTCACAACACAACATTCATCGCGATAAGACCTCTGCATGAAAATAATCAGTTTGGGAACTATAAAATGATTGTCTCAAATAGACCAAGAAAGTCGTGTAAAATGTCTTCCCCAAGAGGATCCAGCCTGGTGCTCCAGTAGGAATCAAACCCTTGCATTCATAGATTCATTTCTGATCAACTTCAGTCAAAGGCTGTGTACATTGGCCACAGTATACAACTTGATTCAGATAAGCTCCACTATGGGATCTAATATTTCTTTGAATTGAGATGAGAGTGTGGATATTTGTCTCCATCATTCACCAGAAAGGGATTTGCCTAATCAGATTTTTAAACCTCAAATCTGATACCTCCTTCTCTTTTCAGACAGTTATCCAAAATACACTGAGATAAAAGAAAATAGCTACCTTGTAAGCCATAGCCTGGGCCTGTGGGAAGAAGAAAAATGAAAATCTCATTTTAATAGAGAGGAAAATGTTTCCATTCTTACTAATAAATGTTAGAATTTGTAAATTAATTCCTACCATATAATATATTAATAATATCAAAACCTGCAACCGATTTTATGGTTATTACTTTGGCCATGTGCACAATTTTCTAGAAATAAGAATACCTTAATTTCTCCAACTTTTTCGATTTTACCCGGGACAGTGATTTTATTCGTGAAATATTTGCATCTGTCAAATTATCTGCAAGTTTTAAGCCTCTATATCAAGACTAGCAAATGTCCTGGATAAAGAAGTTCAAAGAAACAGTCCTTTTGATGTTTGACACATTGCGGCAACCATCAAACTACAGCACGAATGCAAGGAGATTTGTGAGAAAAGTAAAACCCAAACAGAAACCATCTCCAACCACCCTATTATCGGACATAAAACCTGCCATAAAATTTTGTTCACATAGCCAAAATAATCACTCTGCAAATTATTTAGCATTACGTCTTGCATTGCGACGTTTGTCTAATATCAAACAAACTCTCCGAGTTAGTCGTTAGTAAGTGCATATCAAAGGTGTTCTTTACAAATTCAATTCATGCAGATAAAGATTAATTTCATACACTCAATTCAATCGTTGGCAGAGAAGTCTTTGGCCATTAATGTTAATGGTAAAATATAAGCAAAAATGTTAAGAATGGAATTCAACAAAAAATGAGAAAATGAAAAAGAGTTGAATACAATAAAAAACCATTTCCCAAAATAATACTATAGATATATAATAACTGAACAAAAACTGTATTGTTGCAGTTTGGCAAGAGCAAGCGAGGACACAAAGGAAAACTTCAACCCAAAAAGATATAAAATTAATATGAAAATAGACAAAAAGGCAAAATCAACCAAATAAAAAACAATTAATAATTTGGCAAACTGTAAAAAGCATTTGGCTGACAAAATTGTTATTGCATACAGGTTGGAACAAAGGGGCTAAAATGAAAACAAATTTCAGTTCATAAAAAGTAAAAAAGAGACGGGCCTAACAAAACAACCCAACACAAATTTAAACAAAAGACGATTGCATTCTGGGGGGGGGGGGGGGGGGGGGGGTTTTGGGGGGTGGTACAAGTCAAGACGTCATCTTTAAATATTATTTCCAAAGGAATTTAG
>JAULCB010153189.1:0-15814 GCA_032358575.1 Dendronotus rufus | reverse complement strand
CTAGACACCTCCTCCTCATATCTACACCTTTACTAGACACCTCCTCCTCATATCTACACCTTTACTAGACACCTCCTCCTCATATCTACACCTTTACTAGACACCTCCTAACCTCAGCTATCAAATGGAAAACTTTGCAATTGTCTACGAAAGTAAAAGACTCCCCAAGAGTCTTAAGACACTCACTATCCTAGTACGTTCACACATTCCTCCCCACACAAACCAACGATTTTCTCAGGGACTATCTACTAGATCTAGATATCTAGGTCTAGATATATAACTCAATCTTTAACACTGAGGGCCGTGACATTTTTAGATTCAGTCTTGTAGTTTTATTGATGTTACAAATCTCTAGTATGTAGTGCCAATGCAAGACAATAACAAATGTGAAAACAACTCACTTATTCAAGGCGGCGACTATGTTTACAAAATCACGCCAATACGTGTGTTTAACTCAGTAACACATCCCAACATTGACACGCAGTCAGAGCAAGGCAAGCTTAAGCTTCTTGAAGGCAAGCCTATTCTACTGGCATTAAGACACGACATTTTTAATGAATAAAAAAGCATTTTGTAACGTCAATAACGGTCCCTGTCTTTTACAAGTTTCATCTATTTCTAACAGACTGTAATTATCTACTCTCTTTTGCATAGGCACCACAAATTTGTTTACGAACACGAGTGGTCATTGTATTCGCCAGGTGATCGATAGGTCTAGGGTTCGAAACATGACTTGGTACGTCATTGAATCCTTGGTAATGACCCTTTACACAGCTTTCCAGAGCCCCACCCCCACCCCCCTCTGATTACAGACAGCGCTGTATTTATCCGAAATATCATCAATTGGCTAAGAGTGCATGTAGCGTTTGGTCTGGTCGTTGTCTGCCAGGGGCTAATGTAGTATTGTGAAGCACTTTGAACATGGTGAAGACTAGATTAGCGCTACTAAATGATATCGTATTCATATTATAGGGTTGAAGCTTATACCGGTCTCCGTAACCCCAGCATGCCGTGCTTAGTGAAGAGGAAGGGATTACGACTACGACATAGAGTGCCTGCTGCCGCTTATTGCAGTATCTATACGTGTATAGAAACCCATGCGAAAACTACGAGAACACATTAGCAACCATAATAAAAACAAACATCATGAAACAAGTTTGAATATGAAACTTTTTATTTCATTAATTCAATATTATAGTATCATCGTTTTTTCAATTAAAAATAATGTGTAAATAGATATAAACTTGATAATAATATGATAACAGAGTTTTTGTATAGAAAGATGTATTTGGTGATTAAGTTAAGGCTTGTCACAATAAATTATTGTAAGTACATTAATATTTATCGTTAAGGCAAATGATGATAATTAATGATAATAGAAAAACAATAATAATATGAATCACATATTTGAATTCCATTGCAACACGTACGGTACCTAACACAGGTACGCCATATAATTGATAGTGAAGGGTAAACTAAACTAGTGGGTATCCTTTCAAAAATTAGAATGACTTATATGGTATATATTATATTGGTGACCATCAAATTATGACATCCATGAGAAAGGTATTTGGTAGTGACGATCAAAATCAGTGTCCAAAGTATAAATTATATAAAGTGAGGGTGTTAGGAATAAATTATAGTAACGATCAAATCCAAGATGGTGGTAAGGATGATAACATTATGTGAATAAAAATATATTATGTTATCATTGATGACGATGATGTTGATAACAATATTGATTCGTACGCAAATACGAAACGAAATGGAGATCGTAAATGATTATGATGATAAACCGGAATTATTTTTCAGTTATTTATACAAACTGAAATCAACATTTTAAAACAAGGAAAAACATATTAAAAGATTACAGGGAAAGGGAATAGTAATATGAAAATCTCAAATAAAATAAACATAGAAAAAGAGGTAGAGGGAGGAGGGAAGTGGAGGAGCGAGAGTGGAGGAGTAAGAGAAAATAACAAAAAACATTGATAAAATAAAGGATTCGAATGCAACACCAGAAACAGATTAGACGATGAAAACGTGTTCCATAACTACTACTACTACACACTTAGCGTGAAGTGAATAATTCCTAAACCCGGACAAAGCAGCACATTTCATTATGTCTCATGTATCATTACACAGTTAATAACTCTCTTCCCCCACTGCTATGATAATACATCAAGGCACGGATCAACAGGGAGGGAACACAATAAATACAGCCAATCGATTCCATCCAGTGTATCAATTTTGAATTTCTATCAAACTTATATGCACCGATCTTTAGATTAAACAGAGTCGGCGGGACACGAATCCAAACACACTTGTACACCGTTTTATGTCACGCTCGAGTGATCATGAGAGTCTTTTCTTCTATCAAAGCAAATAAAAATGAAATCGTCGAGATGCCTTTAGCCGGCGAGAGTGAAGTTGAAACCAGACACTCCCCGCGGTTCTAGCGATGAAAATAAATAGCTCGTGGTGATAGAAGAAGGCTGTATCTCCTCTTAAATCGTTGCTACAATATTATCATATTATGAATTCTAAAATAGGTTTACATTAAATAGTACGAATGAAAATATTATATTAACCGTATCACAGAGATCGAGAAAAACAAATGAAAGGGAAGACATCATAGTAGTACTTCAGAGACCCCGTCTTCGTGTGCCTGAAGTGACTATCTAGCCTGTCCACCTTTGTAGATAACCACCTTTATTATTTCTAGTCGATTGTTACATCCTTAAATGTGATTTCCTTTTCTTCACGTCTTTCATTGAGAATGATAACGCCAAACGCCCGTTATCGAAACAGAATCAAATTCTGATTTTGGGCTTCAGCAATAATGTGTCAATTCAAGTTTGAAAGAAACGGCACATACGTCTGTTTGCGAGACCCCATTATACTGTACAGTCCCCCGTAGTGTATAGCTACCAGACAATAAGCCACTTCAAACATCGTAACGGTCTTTGGAGAACGCCGCTATGTTTTGTTGAATACATTAGACAAATTTCTATTTCAATGTAGCCCCCCTCGACACGATGTTCACGTATCTTCAACACGTTAACGTTAACAGCTCCTTCTATCATTCGTATAGATAATGCGATTCATTGTAAGACCACTCTCTCAAAGGCTTTGTCGTTTGTCTGTGGTTTGTATCAGCCGATGTGCCGAAAAAGATAAAAAGGTAAAATCAAAGGAAATGTGAATCAGGTCTTTAGATGAGTAAGACCTATTCACACCTTGAAGCACACCCACACGAATTGAAATTGAAGACCTGATGGTACCGTAAGTAATAGCGTACCAAAAGTAGCCTTCTATATTATATTATTATACGTGGTGGCGGTTACGTAACGGGACTCGAACTCTGGCCCGTGTGATAAAATGCTAAGGCACTTGGAAACACTCTTGACACAATCATAAATTATGATGGATATGATTTGGCATAGATAAAAGATTGACTAATTCTTCAACAATAAAGCCATCACGACGTTAACTTAAAAAACAGAAAATTCCAAACATTTAGTTTTACTATATAAGACAGAATTTGGTATAAGTATAAGTTAAAATAAATTCTTGTAGTTCGATGGTGGACCACCATAATATCGACAGTAGAGACTAATGGCATAGAATATTTGTATTCTGATTTCTGCGGTCTTCGTTTTCCGCCATCGTATCAATTTTTTGCCCCGGATGTTCCTGACGGACATGCGCGTAGTGCTCATCCGCTGTGACAGTGGAGTGGCCGCAGTCCTCGCACACGTACAGTTTGGCCCTTCTCTCGTTGAATCCCATGGAAAGTCTCGTGCCGTGGATCTTTCTACAATGGGACTCGAGAGAACATCGCTGAGTAAAAGATTTCTCACACAACTCGCACTTGTAGGGACGAACACCTAGAGAAGAAAAAAGGTTTGAAACATCATATTGAAATTATAATAATTTGTTATTGTCGCTCAATGAAATTAAGTTTGCCCTCAAAATGTATGAATAAATGATAAATTCACGAATAGGGGTGGTTTTATTCATATTCATTCTTTTCTTCTTTACTCTTCTTTTGTTGGGGGGGTGGGGGGGGGGTTGCCAATATGATTTCTGCTTGTTAGGAAGGGTCTTTTTGCTGTCACACATAATTTTTCCCTTTCTTATCCGTTTTCCTTTTTACCACATCGAGGTGTAGCATTCAGTTTCTGTGCTGGAGCTTCTTTGGATCAAGAACTCACGACAGGCAATGTATCATTTTCGCTTCAAACTGCCATTTAAGTGTAATTGTACATGGAAGTTTGCCAGGGCAGTGGCCACAAAAAGATCATGTTGCCGACGAAGAGGTAATTCGGAACAATAAAACAAGCCATCGGATTTTCTAACAATTGTAGAGAAGTGCAAATATCAATGGTATGGCCGTGTCACAAGATTGACAGGGATTTCAAAACCTATTCTACATGACACGGCACTAAAAATTAAAAGAAGAAGAGGAAAACATATATGAAAAGATGGGAAGACAACATGCGAGAATGGACTAGAGTGAAGTGGAGAGACAAAGAGATAGGGAGGCAGAGGATAGAGCAGGATGAAGAGACCTGGTTACCGAACCATCCAAAGTGCTCAACGGTCGACAAGACCACGTGATTGAGTGAGGGAGTGGCTTACTCTTGGCGGTTTTGAACTGCTTTTGTATCGTTCACGTACTTAAAGGCGTTCTCTCTTTGGTCGCCCTTAGGGACCTCCTGTTTTTCAAACCAGGGATAGTGTTCCGGCTTCACTAACCGAGAAATCAGGCGTCACCACAAAATAGATAGAGAGTAGACAGAGTGGACAAGAGAGGCAAAAACGCCATCAAAAGTGGCTAATCGACTGCCGTGTTGGGTGATATTATCTATATTATGTAGTGGTCGTTTGTTTCTGATTAGTCTAGTTCTCATTCGTGTGTCAGTTTACATTCACTCAGTCATAGCATTGAAAAAGAGACTAATGTCCGTTCTGATCTTACTCTCTTAGTATGGGGGCATCGCAGCATTACCATCACTGGGCTCACCACACAACGGCAATCGGAGAAAAATATACTATCGTATTGTGGGTCTCGGTCAAATTTTGAACCGACGATCTTTCAATCCAGAAACGGAACACGCACCGCTAAGCTACTAACTGCTCCATACATACCCTGTTCAAATTGGGAATGAAGGATCGTCATGCTAATGAACCTCTCTATGGCATGTCACGGTAGATTAGTATGCGCAACACCTCAATTCATAATAATATGCCAGAATATAATTATTGTTAAAAGATAAAAGAAGCATATTATAATCAAAAGAATTAATAGTCTAGACTTCCGTTTCAAGATGAAATATTATGGCCGGGTGATTTATGAAGATGTAGGCTATACGCCTCCAAAAGGAAAGGAAACCGAATGGGATGCATTACACCCACCTACACACACACATACACACACACATACGCGCGCACAAACACACACGCGCGCACACATACATAAACATGCGCGCACGGACACACACATACAAACAAATACGCGCGCACACACACATACACACAGAGACGTCTAATGTTCACTCCCCCATTATTAATATAAGCAATGTAAATACTTGGAATCTTTTGAAAACACGAACAAAGGTTCCCAAGTATGTGAACTTACGTCGAGAGAAAGTTGTGCACCGTGCGCTTCTTGGCGCCGGAAAGTAACCACGGCTCCTGGTGGAGGTTCTCTTACACGGAATTGAGTGGCTGTTGAGACGGCAAAACGTTCACAAGAGCCCTTTCAAATCGCGCCCTCTCCGGACTCTTCTGTACGGCCGCAACAAGGTAAATAACCCTTTATTATAACAATATATGTCACATAGCGGTGGCATGTATGACAGTAATTGAATGAGACCCGGTGTTGTTATTGCTTTTTTGAAATTTCATTTGAATAGGGGCGCCGATGTCTTAGACAAATACGGGGGAAGAATAGAGGAGAATGAACGAAGAAAGAAAACAACGGTTGATTTCGGATGATACAGAAAATTGGTTGAGAAGTATTCTTTTTTTCTCTTTTTAGGGTAAGAAGACCGCATTGGTGGTCTAGTGCTTGACTCTCTGCAGACTTAGACCTATTACCTACTGCTGTGTTAGGAAGTCAATTGATTATAGTATTTTGTATATCCCGTTCACAAAAGAGAAACTTTTATTAAGTGCTGAAAGTTTAACGCCGCTTGACAATCCGAATCTTTATGGTGATTGTTTGGACTACCCATCTTGTATCATGTTAAAATACGTCGATTTTACTCGGACCAATGGTGAAATATTAAAGAAGCTGATTAATCAACGTAGACTACTAAAACTCACACACGCCGAGAAGCCAAATTATGTTGATGATCCAACCCAATAACAATTCTAACGATGGCATCGGAGGCTATGGACCTCTGATCTTGATATTTCCAGTCCCAAAATATAACTTGAAGATTAGAGCACGATTCTGAGTTTGGTCTCAAAATAAAACACAGCTCCATGCAATTAATAGCGATTATAACGTTAAGGCATGGTTACGCATGGCACCTACTATGTTTGTGAACGAAATGAAATGCTCTTTTCGTCAGGTTTAAAGAGAGGCAAAATTCATTATTGTTTTCATAAAGGGAAGATAAGGAAAATGATGAAGAAGTTGGACACATCTAATCACACGGCTAGCACGGTTTGGGACCGACACTTTCATAGTCTTTAGCTTCTTTGTAAACAGTAAAGTGTCAGAAAGACCGCCAGACCCTTTCTTTGGGCTACAATGCTGCCGATATGACAAAACGTATGTAGTATTATGTAGGTGGGGTGGGTGTGTGGAGAAGGAGGGGGGGGGGGAAGGGAGTAATAGAAATAATGAATGGAGGTTAAGGTGAAGGGGCTATCTAACCAGCGTTGGATTATACTCAAATAAATAGGTCCGACTGTTAAGGATGAGCTTAAAGAGTTCGATTTGCATGAACAAACACGATACCTACTCTCGTCGGCGCCATGCACAAAACGGAAATGTGGCTGCATCGAGTTGTTTGAAGTGACTCGTTGCGTGCATAATTAGGACGTCTTGTCAATAAATTTGTCGCCTCACTCCTTCAAAGAGTTAACGCTCCTACTGGAGATGTTGTTTCACATTTTTCAAGAGAGCGCCGAAAATGTGAGTGGGGGTTGGCAACCATTGCTACAGCGAATTGTGTTGATATAACCCGGAAGATGGAACACTTATGTCCACTCCAACCCTCAAAACTATCCCAAAAAATAAAAAAATAAACGTATACAGTATCATATTTTGTTGTTTAAAATAATTAAATTTGTTTTCGGAATCTACTTTGATTAGTATTGGTTCTTTTGGTACCATATATGCATTCATCTATTTGTTATAATAATATTATGATGTTTTTGGATCAAAACGACTGTAACCAGTACTTTAAAGATGTGCAGACACTGCTAACGCTGTATATAAGGCATCGGGTAACAAAACAAAAAAGCTCTGGTCCATTATAAAATTATTCCATTGGCATGTCGTAGTTATGAGAAAGGGGTGGCAAATGCAACCACGAATAGACAAACAAAGTAATCCCAGAGAAACATACCGACATATTATTTTTATTAGGTATACTGAGAGATAGAGTAGGCTAACTGACAAACAGTGTGGACTACTGCAGAAACGATAACTTATATGGTACTATTACTGGAAGTGTATCCTATATGGCAAAGCGCTTTACGAATGACGTGCATTATTATCATTATTATTATTTAAAGGGGAAAACAGTGTGTCGGCCGGCGAAAATAAAAAAGCACAGGCAAAAAGACATTGGATAGAGACCTTCCGCGAAAGTCACATCCTAGAGACCCGTCCACTGTTGACATTGTATTATTATTTTGTCGCCCCAAATGATTGTTCTTATTTGAATAGACGTCGCGTCGTTTGAATATTAATTAAGATAAACCTTGTGTCAACATCGTGGAAACCACTAAAGGGATTGAAGCACTATTTTGATAAGACTAAACTGTCTCCCCTCATTGCTTTTATTTCATCATTCTCGCTTCCCCTCTAGATAATCGCTTTATTTTCTATGTTTCTCGCTTATGATGTTGTTGATTTTTAATGTTGTAGACTCGGAGTCTAGATCGTGCTCCCTTCATTGCTTTAGAGGAGTCGTATTTATTGACACGTGTGAGAACTTGTCTTTCAATAACGCTGTTACATTTCAATTTACTCATACAAATCGGCCACTCCCGGCAAAAAAAACAGATGTGTGTGTAACTATATCCTTAGAAAATTATGAAATTCTAAGAATCATTGTTATGAATTCAATTATTTAAAATCAACATTCTGTTTCCTACAAAGATGCTGCCTCTACGATGTGTTACACACCCTTTCCTTTACATTCACAGCAACACATCTATTCTTAAAGCTATTAACGAGGTTGTATCAAAATCGTGTAAGTTCATTCGGCAGACTTGCCTTTTCATCTTGAAGACGTTAACTCTGTAGAACCAATTTACACCTCACAACACCTAGTCGTGTTCTAGCACGTTGGGAATGAACGCATTCTCCCATTATTTCGGTTTTAAAAAGAAACTTAATCATTTCCAAATGATTGCCCCTTTCCCGTTTTGAAATTCTACAAGAGTGCGTGTCGTATGAAAAGATGTAGTCACACGAGGATAATAGGGTTAGGTTTCGCTGCAGAAACTAACAGACCCCCTGCTGCTAGTCACTAGCACAACGGACCACTTGATCAAGTCGTAGCATAATTAGGTAATGGTTCCTAAGGTACACGCATTGACTAGGTGACAGAATAGAAAAAGTAGTTCGTCAGCGCTAGTGTGCTATATGAATGATAGAGCTAAATTACAATAGAATCGTCGATGTAATAAACTATATTGGCCTCCTTGATTATCACAAAAAGCGCCCAATAGTGCTGAATTGTAACTTTTATTTAAGGTCGCGCAAAAACATTTTTTCTCTAACTAATGTATTCATATAATAATATATTGTTTTCGTGTGGAAACACTTAGATTTCACCCAAAATCTCTATTGCACGATAGTCTGGGAATACTGATAAAAAGCAAAATAATGTTTACCCCTCAAACCAACAATGCGAAACAAGAAGGATACAAAATATAACAGTATGATGCTTTTCTTAATAAAATCATCACCACAAACAGAAATATGTTTATGCTATATTTCATTTGTTTTCAACTCACGCATCATCGTATGACGAGCGAGACGTCCAAACTGCTCCGGTGATAATCTATAACAGATAATTTGCTCTTCAGATAAGGATATTGTGATGTGTCCCTAAAGATGTTTCTTACGGAGAGTCTTTAGCGACAGAATAATGACACGATACCCGTCGTTTCTTGTAGCCAAGTATTCAATCTCGCCCCTTAATGGAGTGGGTGAAATTGATTATGTATAACATCTCAAATTAAAACTTCCGTCATGATAATTTGAAACCGGCACTTTACAGAGACACGTTATATTCTCGGTCATTCAATAATGATTACCTGTGTGAGTTCTGGTATGCCTTTTCAGATCAAACGTATCGTTGAAGCCCTTGCCACAAAAGGTACACAGGAACCGTTTGATTTCTTTGTGAGTCTTGAGGTGTCGCTGGAGGTGTCGACTGGAGTCGAACTTGAGCTGGCACATCGGGCAGGGTAACGCACAGCTACGAGATAGTAAGCCTGTCAGGAAGAAACAACCAACTTGGTCAGAATACGAAGAGAATGTGTATCTGTATCTGTATCTGTATCTGTATCTGTATCTGTATCTGTATCTGTATCTGTATCTGTATATTATGTATCTTGTATCTGTATCTGTATCTGTATCTGTATCTGTATCTGTATCTTTATCTGTATAGTTCTCCACAGTATCTCATAAACGAGCAATACTTATGGAGGTGTGTCACTGATATTATGAAATAGACTATAAATTATAAACGAAACTTAATTTTTTTTCAAGTCTTTATTCATCTCTTGAATAGACTAGGGCTTATTTACTTTTGCGAGATAATGGTGTTGTTAGCGAATGGCATGAGTTTCCAATTCACGAGTATAACCCAAAAGTAACACACAGTTGTCTCAACAACCAACAAGCCAACGGACCAAATCTCTTTTCGAGTGGTGAATAATGACTTGTAAGACGGCCTACTCGAGAGATGGGTAAATAAGGTTAGCATAGTCACATCGTAGAATGGGGTAGGGGAATAAATGACACATGAATAGGATCGTTAACATATTGAAATAATCCTCTCTTTGACACATTTACCACTACTATATTACTTGAATCTGTTTTAGAAGATTTGATACGACACTTTGTGTGAAGTGTAGCGAAAAAAACAGCCTTCGAATCGTTTTTATATTTATATACCTTTGATTAAACGGAATGAATCGAGTTTAATTATAGCTCTTAAGAGCTTATAACTACCTAGCTTCGCCTTTCACAAACTGATCAGGTCACTGACTTTTATATCTTCTTTATTGTGACATCGTTCACTTGTTGTTCTTCTTTGTCTAGCTTGCTAGTGCAATGCTTTTTCCTCTCGGAAAATGTTGGAGGCCATTAGATAAATCCCCGAGTAATCCCAGCCCAATTTGATTATCGATACATAGATGGGCCTATTATTGACGTGATACCGCTGAGAAGCACTTAGCCTACATAGAGAAAGAGGAATACATTTCACCACAGATAAATTAAATATCAATACATCTCACTCAATATCACAGTTGACTGCCATCTCAATAGTATGATATTATTATCATCAATTGTTGTCAAGTACAAATTTACAGTAAAATGCGTATATCTGTTGAATCCAGAAATGCGTTCAAAAAGTATTGCGATTAGAAATATTATACTCCAATAGTAGGTATTCTGATGCACGCATTGTATCCTGTTAGAATCTATGTCACATAACTTAATGTATCAGACACAGCGTATATTATATGTTATCCGCTTCGGATAGTGGAAACATTACAATCAGAGAATGACAGTATCACATCCGAGTTCAGAGTTGACGTTAAAATCCCTGGAAGTACAAAGAGTTGACTCTACATCGGATCGATCGACTTTGGTCTGCTGGTCTGTGCGGCCCTTACCACGAGGAATCTTAGTACGGTTCGGTACGCGGGTAAGACAATGTATACTATTATTATAATGGTTTTCGGGGCAAATAATTAGCATCAGCTACCTGAGGTGGCGTCGGTGGCGAAATTGTCAGAGCGTTTTAGGCCCCATGTTTGAATCCCGATCAGAACAACCAACGGTATGCCATTGGGGCATACATTTTTTAAACAGAACTATCCCCTCCACTCATATGTAGAATGGATATATATTTATTATGTGAGTCGGGAAAGTAATCTTCATAAGGCTAGCGTCCTTTTCAGAAAGTAGTTTATGTTACTTGTCCGCTTCACGCTTATGGGAATCTGGAAGAAAGCTCTGTTCTTATGATCATAAAGGATCCAGATGACTTAATTTGTGTCCAGACGTTTTTATCTCAAGTCTTTTTAACAGCCGAACTATAAAATTAGGGTGACCTCTTTGCCAAAAAGCCTTGTTTGCGTGGGAAGGGTCGTTAAATCAACAACTTTGAATTGAAACCATCTGAAAACTGAACTTACAAAAGTGTTCCTCAATGGCGTCTTATACGTTGAAATTAGTCTTACCTATTTTGTTACTAGAGAATTCAGAGCTCAACAGTGGGTTCTTTATTCCATGTCCCTTATTGATGTAGTCTAGCTTCACGTTGGCATTCTGAGAAGATAGATCAATAATAATATCAAATCAATATACGACATTTAGTGAAACATTGGTATGTGGTATACATTGTTAGATAGCCAAATTATAAAAGAAACTATATTTACAATCATTTCAAAACAAAAGAAAATGTCGTGATCGTTAAAATCGCTCTCGTGAGCACTTTACACTATTTGGCTATGCATTTATGGGACAAACAAACTCCCCATCCCTAGTGTCTATCTTGTCTAGTGTAAATAGTGGGTTCTTCATTGGGCAACAACCGAGGACGCCAGTGAAGACGAATTTTGGAGCGTGCAGACAAAGTTACAAAACGTTTGAATTCGTTCTAATATTTCTATTCAAAAGGATCGTTATAAAAATATCCCTCATCCATCGATGTTTACACATAGTTTTCTGCGCTTTGGAAATAAGTAATGCCATTCTATACCTTATGCCTTGATGATGCAAATGGATAATGCAAAGGTGGGACAAAATCAAACATGAAATAACATAAACAATGACGATTTTGACGTCATCTTTAAGACCAATGAGAGCTTCATAATTCGCATCATTCTGTGCATGTGTACACTTTTACTGTATCGTGTTCTCAAAAGCATTAATGATGGTGGTTATTGGTGAGCCAAATGTAACAACGTATTAACCGTTCAACCAGCTGGACAGAAAGCTGATGGTGGCATCGACAGCATAGTGGTCAGCGTATCCGCCTGGTGATCCATGGGTTCAGGGTTCGAATCCTGACTGTGTCCGAAGTTGAATCCTTGGGAAAGACTCTTTAAACAACTTCTCTCATTCTATCGGAGACTGGTGCAAAATACTACTACTACTACTACTACTACTACTACTACTACTACTACTACTACTACTACTACTACTACCACTACTACCACTACTACTACAACTACTGCTGCTGCTGCTACTACTACTTCTACTACTACTAAAAGTACTACTACTAAAAGTACTACTACTACTACTACTACTACAATATTAATAACTTACCTCAAGAAAAGCCTTGAAAGTGTTCTTGTCCTCTGTACTCATGGGTGTCGTTTCTGGTTCGGCATTGATTGTAGTTTTATCAACTACCTCTGTCTCACTCGTCATACTACTTTCATAGCATCTTGTATTCGGATTCTGTTTCAAGTCCATCGTTTTGATGGCCGCCATAGGAATACTAACGGGGACAACCCCCATAGGGCGAGGTAGGTACAGGTTTTGGGCTGAAAACATGAACTCTTGGTGGTTGATGGTGGTGGGTGTATGTGAGTTTTCATTGGAATTGGAAGGGAAATGTAGTAAGTCGCGTCTGTCTAGATAATATTGAACCCCGTGAAGCTTGGACACTGGCGATAACAGAGGGTAGGCGGGGGGCATGTCCTTTTGGGTGGGCAGTGTGGGTGGATTTGTGGTTACTGAACGTTTAACTATAGCATTATTGTCAATGTGCTGTTTAGTAATGGCGGCTTGAAGGTGGGCGGTATTGTCCAATATGGTGGAGTGACGATTATTATCATCATACGGGAGATTACTCCGCCGAACAAGTGAACACGGATTATCGGAAAGTGAAAGTCTCGGACTATTTTCACCACTGGGTCTTAGTAATGGGACCGGGTTGGCGACTCTGTAGACGGAAGGGTCGATATGGTTGACGGGGTGGTGGTAGTAGTGGTGATGGTAATGAAGCGACGGCAATAAATGGTTGCGAAGGGGTCGGGGTCTGTGCAGCAGGCCAGAAGAACAGAACGGAGAAACTGCTGTGGAAGCGATTCCCATACCGGGCGTTCGGATCTGTGTCATGGCCAAGTGAGGGTAAGAAGGTACGATGGTGTGGCGATTGGAATGAGCCCCCACGGAGCGGGCTTTGACTGCCATCTCCATCGCAACGCTGGGAGACAGGGACCGTTTGCAAATAGTGGATGGTCTTTTTTGGGCGGATGGCGTTGGATCTTCTGATTCACTGATAATATTATACTTCGGTGGTTCAAAGCGAGTTATTCTAAGGTCATGCACACTCTCAGTCGTGTCTATTCTATCTTCTTCTAAGTCTCTCGGGACTTTTGAAAAATATGGTTTTCCGTATGTAAAATTAGTGCAGCCTAATTTCTTCCTCTTTACTTCATCAGTCATATTATCTTCATCACCACTGTCCTCATCGCTACTTTTACTGATGATACTGTCTATTGTAAACGATTTATTTGTTCTTCTATGCTTTCTTTTTTTACCTGCGCGTCCACAGATTCTGTTATTGGAGGCTACGCCAGAATAGATATTATTTGAAGTTGATAAACCAATGTCATTTGACATTATCATTGGTGTGTTTTGTAGGCTGGAAAACTTGTGATCGGATGAATATTCGTGAGATTTTTGCGTCAGATAAATGTCGGATTTTGATATCGAGTTTGTTACGGGCACACCTGGTGGTGATTGTAGGAATGAGAAGACTGTCTCTGACAGGGCAATGGGTCGTGATGGGGCAGGAGGTGAAAGGTTGTAGCCAGTGCTGTCCGTGCACAATAACAATGGTGAGAGTTGTTGACTTTCCGGTGAGGATGACGTTGATGACGACGATGGAGAGAAGCAGAGCTTTTCTTCGGGAAAGAGACGACAGAGTCTTTGTTTTTCAGGGGTTGATCCGCCATCAGTCGATGTAAGGGGTTCTGTTGATTGGAATAAGATCATTGGTTTAAAGTAAGTTTTAATGCAACAATTAGGCTGAGTTTCTAATGGTTCTTAAGTTTGACCAGTACCTAGAAATTCAGTTAATGAGTGATTCCTAAATCGCCACACACTTGACCTATTTTTGTATTTAAAAAAGAGAAAAAGACTTAGGATCAAAGGGGCAAATCTCCACTTCATAAGTTCACGATATAAATGTCTTCTCAGTGCAGTCAACAACAAACCTTTGCGAAGCCTACAATTTAGAGTTAGAAAAACCCAAGTATTTCAATAGTACTATTCTGGAAAATGTACAACGAGGGACGAAATTACAGGACAGGAAAAAGGGGGAAGAACCCAAAACTTGTCAAAGGGAAGAAGCGGAAGTAATGCAGAACAAATAGGGAAGGGGACAAGTGCTGACATAAAAGAAGTGAAGGAAAAGGGGATTTTTAGAAGACGCGAGTTTCCCGTATCACGGTTTGTGGCCAGGGTGCGAGGGTGGGATGGTTTAGAGAGTGTCATCGCCCAGTGGAGGAGTCGTAGGTAAGCAGTCAGTGTGTCCCATCCCATTGTACGGGTGAGGTAACGGTCCGCGTTACGGGGCAGGTAACAGACAAGCTTAGACCAGCCGCGCGTGAAAGGATCCACTCGGACGCAACGGTTCGGTTCTCACTCGCATCAGTAGATCGCCGGGCTCGGGTCCGTATGGGGTCCTCGCGCTGACTACGGATACCCCTCTCGGTCAACTGGTTCTTTTGTCCCTCCTTTGATGCTGGAGCGTTTCAGTCGGATAGTGGACGCGCGGTAAGTAATGGATGTGGCTTATCCACCCGTGACCCCTTTGAACCATCCGTGACCACTTTGAATGGCAACTACCGGTTCTGGAACCCCCGTGACCGTGGGGGTGGGGGGCTAAATAAGCATGTAAAGTCCATACAGGGGGAGCGAGAGACACTGTTTAGTTAGGGGGCCAAGACGTGGGGGAAGGTAAGGGTAAGAAGAATACGACGATCGAGTATAGGTGTAGGAAATCCAGTTTGTAAGGAAGATGACAGTTTCACGAAGAAACAATACAGACAAACTGCGACAGCAAAAACAAAAAGGGTGGATATAATAATATTATGTAAAGTACAAAATAAAAACAAACCCAGAAATATGAAGGCATTGCGTTTTTCTTAAATATAGCATGTGTGGAAGTGTCGTGAAGATTGTATGTTGTATTAAAGATATATAGATCTACATTCAGAAATGGTAAAAAAGGCAAAATATGTAGCGTTACCGTAAGGTTATTTTCATGCATGCATGAATGAGGGGGATACAGAGAGAGTGAGAGAGAGAGAGAGAGAGAGAGAGAGAGAGAGAGAGAGAGAGAGAGAGAGAGAGAGAGAGAGA
>JAULCB010152079.1:0-12804 GCA_032358575.1 Dendronotus rufus | reverse complement strand
AGACAGAGGGGTGTGGATGGTCGTGTAGTCATTCTGATTTTATTAGTACATCAAGACTACAAGACAGAGGGGTGTGGATGGTCGTGTAGTCATTCTGATTTTATTAGTACATCAAGACTACAAGACAGAGGGGTGTGGTTGGTCGTGTAGTCATTCTGATTAATTAGTACATCATACAACCAACTAAAGAGGAAACAAAAAATAAAAAGAGGACCATTATTATTATTATTATTATTATTATTATTATTATTATTATGTAGATAGAATTAAAATAATCATTTTAAATTTTCAACCCATGGAATAAAAAATAAAAATAATACATAACATAATAATATGAAACGGAAAAAAGCAAATGTTAATAACAGAAAACAAAAACAAACTACACACACACAACATTAATACAACACAAATACAACGCAATGCTACATTGTACAATGGAGAAATAGTATGGGATTGAGAACCAAAATAACCATAATTTAATAATTGTTTATTTCCTGTTGCAAACAGTGGTACATATATTATTGTGTTGTTGTTATCCGTTTCCTGTGAATGGGTCGAAGAGCTATGACTAGTCTATGACTCAACCGCCTCTAGGATAGAAATAACAATTCATTTCTTGTTGCGTTAAGTGTTAATTGTTTCTCGGGAGATATTTGCTAGAGCGGTAGCAACAATAAGTGTGTTATAAGTGTGTTATATATTCGTAAACATTGAAAGAGAGAGAACAAAATTAGTTAAATTATGACTAATACAGAAAACACCCATCTAGATCTATTTACAAACAATTTACACAACTTTGTACGTTAGATTAATGTCAAATAACAATAATAATACAGTGGAACTTGGATACAACGAGCTCGGATCCAACGAGACCTCGCATCCAACGAGGTATATTTTAATCCCCGTTTTATCAGATTATGCTCCCCTCCCCCTCGCATTCAACGAGACCACGGATCCAACGAGGATAATCAGTCAGTCCCGACGACCTCGTTGTATCCGAGTTTCCCTGTATTAATAGCTTCAAAATGATATCTGTGCTTTGACAAAGACTCTATAATAATGAAATATTCTCTGTTCCTTTTTAATGTTTTACAATAAAGATGAGAACAAAGAACATAACATACAGTGCTGCAGCTTTCCGAGTCCAAGGTGAGGAGGATACAACGAGGATAATAAATAGATCTTTCTTCCTTTAGCGTCACTACCCTTGTACCTTGTACCTTGTACCGGTGTGTTGGGTTTAGTGATGAATGAATGAATACCTTCCACGTAATTAGATCTATCATCACTCACTATTTCTTTTCTTTGCTTCATTCAATTTGCATTCTCTCGTTTTTCAGCACTCTTCAAAAATTACCTTTATCCACATTTTCTTTGGTCTATCTCTATACTATTACCGATAATAGATCAGGGGTGTAAATGACAAATTCAAAAATAATCTGAAACCTATCACATCTTGATGAAAATAATGATGTGAACACAAGAACTAACAGTTTTTCAATCCACTTGGATTAAAATAATCTGAAATCAGACTAAATCTGAAAGATTTACACCCCTGATAGATGATACGTTTACAAAAATTTGACGGACACTGACCGAAATGAAATCTAGTTGAGGTTTTGTTTCGTTTCGTTTTGTTGTTTTAGAGTTTTACGGCACTTCAACCTCCAAGGATCATAATATTATTATGTCAGTGCCAAAAAAGTACATTGATAGTTTCCGTTAAAAGATAAGAAAGAGGTTTGTAGGTAGTAAGGCAAGGTATGAGGGGGGGAGGGGGGAGTGGGAGTACAATCAAATAATGCCGAGGAAGAGGAGAGGGCAGCCAGCAGCTCTTTGATTATGGGGGGTGGGTCATTATTATTATTGCTTTAGAATTTGGGAATTTAGGGAAGATGGTGATGAGAAGAGAGGATGGAGAAAAGTAAGTTGAGGGAGTACAAAGGAGAATTTGATGAGAAGAGTAAATTAATTGCTTTTGAACAAAAAAATAATAATCATATCAAAAATGATTGTTCAAATAGTGAATCAACTGAAAGTGAAAGGTACATACACAATTTAATTCGTAGATTGATTGAACAGCGATTTAGAGATAAATTTAAAATTTAAAATTGACATTACAAAACAGAAGCACAATTCAGTCGTAAAACTGAAACACTAATAAGTTGACACACATAAACCTTCATTCAATGTGCCTTGTTGTTGTAAGCGAGTGTTAGCAAAATGTCCTTCTGTGATTATCAATGATGAATGAACCTCCTGTTTACACTTCCTGGTCTTGGTTGGAGAATTTTTATTGAACAGATGGACGGAGGGTTTCCATTTCTCCTATTCAATCCCTCCAAAATTACTACTACTACTTCTATGTAACACAAAATAATTTTTTTTTGTCGACAGTATCAACAACATCCACCATTGTCTAAAAGACAGCCAATCAAAACGCCGATGGCATAATTACAACGACACAGGGGAACAAATAATTTACATCCCGGTGAAAATATGTAGAAATGTGGAAACAAAAACTAGTGGCTTTCCAGTTCACTTGGATAGTAAAATAATCTGGAATCAGAGAAAATCTGAAAGAGATTTATACCTCTGACAAAGCTGCGTGTTGCGTAGAGAAATCACGAATAAGAATAATAAGTACTAAAAACAACATTAATATTCGAGTCGTCCTTTTTGAACTGACATACGACATGCAGGAGTAAGGATAAAAATGTGTATGTTTGTTTGTTTAGGGTTTTACGGCACTTCGATCTCAACAAAGGGCCATATTATCAGCGCCGGTGGGATAAAAATCTCCCGAGCATCAAAAACTCTCAATCATCGCCGAGGAATGACGATCGAATGGCCCGACGTCTCACTCTATCCACCAACGGGGATCAAACAAAAATCCATTATCGTATTATTCTTGTTGTTATCATCATTTTAGGAAGGGGTACTAGGTATTTCTAGCAAAATAGCAGCATACCTTTTGTGAAGATCTGTTACACGTAAAACACACGTATTTCGCATTTAAGCATGAATGAAAGGAGTGAAAATGTATGTAAAATCCCTCGTACATCATCATATTTATGGCGGACAACAATTCTTTTTTTTATCTTATCATATCTAATCTTAAAAATGGTACAATTTTGTTTAAAAAGCAGTGAATGAAAAAAAGAATTGGTTCCGTTCCGATATCTCGACTTTATTTTTGGCTCCTGGCATAAAGGTCAGAAAAAACACAAAAAACAACAAAAAATGACAACAATAGGAGGCGAGAAATGAACGATAATTAATAATTAATTAATAATCAATAAAATAGTAAAATTTTTCAAAACATTATTAGGAAATTATTTTGATAGGCATGACAGAGAAAAACTGTTTAAAAATGTTATTTTGATAAAGAAGCTCATTTAATAATAACTTATAAATTGTTTCCAAAAAACAAAAACCAACCCTGCACTGAAAATTTAAAAAAGCAGCGAAAAAAAAAGAAAAAAGATTAAGTTTATGTTAAATTCTTTTTGGCTGCAAGTGATCAGTTGAGTTAAATTGGTAGACTGGTAGACGAGTAGAAATACAAAAAGGTTGTGATAGGTGGTCAGTCTATTGATCCCATCATATACAGGGCTTTAGTGATCTCAATATTAAAAAAATTATGGAAAATAAAGTAAAGAGTAAAAAATAAGTTTACAATTACAAAATACAGATCGATAGATGTATAGCGGTGAACTACGAAACGTCATAAACAAAACGTATATTATTATCTATATAACAAAGAAAGATATTATTTTTAATGACAATGTGTATATATTTATATTACACTACATATATATAGTTGTACGTACAAGTTTGAACAAATCCTCCCAATAGAATAGTGAGAGAGTATGTCGTAGTAGTAGAGAAAAGAGGAAACAAAAGACAAAAAAACAAAAATAAAACCCGAGCAGAAACTAAAAGAGTATAATATAATATAATATAATATTTAATATAATCTGTAAATATATCGTATCGTAAATGTTGTATGACTCAAACAATATCAAAATGTATGTGTTGCTTTAAAAAGGATATACAAAATAGAGAAATGAAAATTACAATAATAAAGATAATAACAATAAGAATAATAATAATGATAATAACCATAATAATAATAATGATAATGATAATAGTGATAAAGTGTACCGTCGTACTGTGAAATAACAATCAAATGAAACAGGAGAGCATTTTAATTTTAGTGGAAAGAGACGAAAGATAATAATAGTAATAATAACATTGGGTGATGGGCCCGTTTTTGTACGTAGATAAGGTCGGTGACATTTATATGAATGGCAACAAAAAAACTCTGAAAAAAACCCCCGCCCTCTCCAAGCCAAAACGATGAAAAAACGAACGTTATGACTGTTGAACTGTTTCTGTTTATGAAAAAAATAAAGATAAACAAACCAATATTCTTAGTTTATGAAATGTGTGTGACCAGCACAAGTTGAGGCCATTATTTTTAAGTGACTATTCAAGACCAGCGGCATTCGACAACTGTTGGCCAAAATACCCACCACCGCTCAGAAGTGATCCTACTCCGAGTATCGTACAGATACAGACATGATTGTCCGAAAGCTATTATTATTATATTACCAATTCCAGGAATAAACAGAGGACTGTTTAAGATGCAACTCAAGAAAAGCTTTGGCTGGATATATCAAGACTTTTTTGTTAGTTTGTTTTAGAGTTTTACGGCTCTTCAAGACTTGACAAAGATGACATTTTGGCTTATTGAAATGAAAAGAGAAAACCAAGCCAACCAAAAGCCGACGGAAAATTCAAATTTGTGCACAAAGAATCATACGACAGAGTATTTGATCGAAACAGAAAACACAAAATTGGGTAAATTTCTACAGTATATCATAATAGAAAAATCATTTCACAAAGATTCAGAACGGAACCTCAGTAATAAAAACGAAGATTCAGTACAAAAATTTTGATTCAAAATTCAAAACCAGCGTAAATGTAATGTAAAATCATAGTTTCTAAAATAAATATTTTGTTCTTCGACTTTTTAACAGCAGTCACAAAGTAAACATCTAAATGAATGGAAAACTAAAATAAAAAAAAGACGTGGGCCAATATCGGTACTAGTCCCGGCGCCGTTGTTGACATACCAACTTGGAAAGGACGAGGAGAGAGAGAGAGAGAGAAAAGTGACATTGAGGAGAACAATTTAATTTTTTAATTTGAAAAAATATAAAACAGTAATAAAGCTTAAGATTATAATAATCTTTTTTTAATAGCAGAAATAGACATTGTTTTTAGACATTGTTGTAAAGCCGATTATTTCTTTTTGACAAAAATTAAGTACAGCAAGAGATGAATGGAGAAGAAAAAAGGTTCCCTTGAATATGAAGACCAGGTATGTGTGATTGCTGTTATTAGAAAGACAACAAACAAAAGGGTTTTCAAAAATTTCTTGGCTGGGCAAATCTTTATGACATTTTGGTCTTTAAAAAACCCTGTGTAAATTTAAAGGACAGCTAAAATCAGAATATTTTCTTAACTTCTTCCTATAATTCTCATCTTCAAAAAGTTTTGAAAAAAAGGATGAGGAGAAAAGTTGTATTTGATGTAGACCCTGTCAGTCATCTCTAATGAATATTGATGCATGAATGCAAACGTTGAAACTGAAGAATTCATGCAAATTTAATATTGGCTAATTTGTGCTGAAAAAAGCAAAAAAGATTCTGACATATTCGGGTCAATTTTTAAATTTTCTTATTCTTTACAGCATAAGAAATCCGGAGAGAGAATCGAATCAATAAATGCAGTGAACACTAACAAGGTGAAAAAGTTGCCTACTTTTTGTTTTAAAGATGAAAAAATAGAATCATTATCATTAGTATTAGTCACATAGTAGTGGTAGTAGTAGTAGTCTTGATTCGACAGTCGTATCTATAGAGTAGAAGAAGAAGGAGACGAAGAAGAAGGAGACGAAGAAGAAGGAATTCTGTCCAATGATTGATAGATTGATAGTGAAGCGTTTCTTCAATGGTTATAAAACAGTCAAGGCACCTTTGTCAATATTATTATAATTGTTGATGAATCTGTTCATGATTCATACAGTAGTAAGTAAAAGCACAAACGTCGTCGCTATTCACAATGGAGCTGCTGCTGCTATTGCTGCTGGCAAAACGGGACACGATTTGTGTGTGTGTGTGTGTACGTGTGTATGTGCGTGCGTGCGTGCCGATTTGTATTGGTTGACAATGAAAAATTCTCTCTCAATCACTCACAGACTCGCACACACGCCACACAGGAGTGGAAACACATACACACACACATGCACACGCTATGAAATTTCAAAGTGTCAATGATACAAAAAGGCATGGACATCGTCCAAAAGAATTTCCACCCCTATTCCCCCTATTCATTCGGCATGAAGTATAAATATAGACATAAGATATATCGTACACGTATTACAATAGAATGTTTCAATATCAGACACCAATAAATGGGTATGCAGAGAAAAAGGAACGTTTGAAAACAAAAATGACACAAAATTTCCCCCAATTTTGGTCTAACACTACGATAATGGATTACGAATGAAACGAGAAAAAAAATATCATACTTTTGCATAATAATAATGATAATATTAATAATAATAATAACGATAATAATAATAATAATAATAATAATATTGATCTATTATATATCTTTACATGAAAATATTTTACATATGATAAAAATGCACGTACGTCCACACAATATTACCATGTCTTGATCTCATGTCAATCTTTTAAACAAACATGTAATAACATTATGATAATAATAGACAAACTTAAACACTTAAACAAGAATGGAGGGGTGAGGGGAGAGGGGGGGGGGGGAATTCCATAATTCCACATACAACAATTCTTTTCGATAAATTCTCCTTCCTTCCTTCCTTTTTTTCTTTTCGTTTTTGTTTCTTTCCGTCTTCTTCATCGATCTTCAGCAGATGCAATTACAGCGAAGATATTATAATATAATAAAACAAAACAAAAACGCTCCACCCCACCAAACATAAAGTCAATGCTTCAAATTTAGATCAAGAAAACCAAACGGGTAAGTAGGTAAGTCTCTTTCCGGCTTCTCCTAGTCCGAAGGCCGACCGGAGCTTACCGGTACCCCAGTTACTGTAGCGCAAAGTGGACAAGCGACAACAGCCACAATCTGGATAGGATAGGATGACGCTGGTCTATCGCAGATTACTTTCATTTCCCAACCCGCTTGTGGCGCACGAGTCGGCCGTGAAAGGTCTATAATGTATTATAAATATTCACAAAAAAAAAGAAAGTTTCAGGACTGCCAAGAGAAATTCCTGAGGTTTAGTTTGTAAACCAAAAAACTGATTTAAAGCTTACGTATTTAAGAAATAAATATTAACAAAAAAACAATTTATTTGTTTCTGTTTAGTTGGATCCCTCTATCTTTTCTCTCGGCTTCAATACGCCATTCTAAAATTTCTTTAATAATATGCGTAAAATTCTACATACAACAACGCTGTTTAAAAAAAAATTGTTCTCCGATTCTCAACTATTTTCTATCTTTTATTTTTCTTATCCTCTCGGATAAGTAAATCAAAGAAATAAAAAGAAAATTTTGATCAAAGAACGTTCAGTGTTCGATTGTCCGCAAATTTTAATAGAAAATGTAGTACATAATTCTCGTTTTATATTTATATTGCTAAGTACGTTAGTTACGGATCTGTAAGTGTTCATTTGGCGGGTATAGATCGATAGATGTGATAATGTACTTTGTGGGGGAAATCCCGACAATCCCACGGAACGCCGGGGATGTTTCTGGACAAATAAGAAGTCTAAGAAGGGTTTCGTTCTGAGCATCATAAAAATAAGCAGAACATCTTTGCCTCAAACAGGAATTTCTTCATAGCGCTTTTGTATTTCCCATTTTGATTTTTAAATTAATTCGAGGAATGTAAATCAAATTATACAAAACAAAAAAAAGGTTTTCATTCAATGATCCGAAATAAAAGGAGAAAAATAATGATAAACTATTTCATTCTTTCATTTAAAAAGTGACATCGGTGATAATTTGAATTTGAAAGAAACAAAAACCAATCCAACTCAGAATCGTTGAAAAAATTTTGTTTTACAATAAAACCAGATCCTAGTTTTGGCAAATCTGATGCCTTTCAACATCCTTGACCTTTGAAGGGATGTCTTACCTCATACAATGTATGACGCTATTGATAATAATTACAATTATATTAACACTACAGTTGACTTCGCTTAAAAGTCACGAATCGGAAGAGAAGAAAAATTACGATACAGCAAAAGTTGAAGATGACAAATGACTTTTACATAACATTGAACAAATTCGTTTCAGTGACTTTTTCCTTTTCTTTCATTTTCACTTTTAAACAATATAGAATTAATTCTGTTCGTCGATGCAACAACAACAAAAAAATTATTCTGCCGCTGAGAAAATTGAAAAATTAAAATTAAACGAAGTCAACCGTAGTAGTAATAATAAACGTTGTGTGTCAGTTAATATTTCAGGGGTGTAAATGGCAAATAAAAACAAAAAAAAACCTGAACCATTTCACATACGAATTAAAACAGTAATGTGAAAACAAAAACTAATGGCTTTTCAGTCCACTTGGATAGTAAAAAAAAATCTTAAAGATGTACAAATCACACCCCTGTTTATTATTTTAGAAGACGTTGTTGTTGTTGCATTTCCGCTTCCATCCCTCCCATACATCCTTCCTTGTGCGTGTCGTCACTGTGTAGCGTGTCACAGGGCGTGCAGTGGGTAGCGTGTAGTAGTGTGTAGTAGTAGCTGCTTAGGCGTAGTATTCCCGGTCGGGTGCTCGGACGTAGTTGTAGTTGGGCACCTTGCGTGGCTCGTCGAGTGGGTAGCTCCCCTCGTCCTTCTTACGCATGCGGTACACGATGAACATGATGAGGAGGACGAGGCCCAATAGGATCACCACCGACCCTCCGATGATGCCTGGGGAAGACGAGAAACAGAGACACACATCAATATCAATTCAATGCATTGAGAAAGACACAGTTTATTAACTGGAAGAGATGGAGCCCGGAGAAGGTGGGGGTCAAGGCAGGGCGGAAAAAAACACACACACACACACAGAATCAATTCAATTGATCAGTTAAATTGGATTATATCAGAGGTGTCAATAATCTGAAACATGTCACACTGTCACACCCTGATGAAAATAATGTTGAAACAAAAACTAATAATAATAATGGCTTTTAAGTCCACTTGGATAGTAAGTAAAAACAAATCAGAAAGATTCGACGAACACCTCTACTATAGTCTATAGACTCACGATGTCCCGCGCTTAATCATAAGTATACCACAATAGGGGAGTAGCGATTGTTCACTATACTGGTGGATAATTGCTGCTTCTCTTTTGTGGTTCTGATGGCCGAGTGGTTAGGGGCGTGAGGTATCTAATCCGGACGTCGTGGGTTCGAGCCCCGCATGGTGATGAAAAATGTTTTTTCTTCTTATTTTCTTTCCCTAGGCTTCGTCTTTCGGCCCTGATCATTTATACTTCCATCTAATGGAAACGCTGCAGCTTTCTTGACTATTTCTTAATATTCCAGTGCCTGCTCCCCCAATCTTGTCTAGGTATATAGTCGATAGTAGTAAATAATATAATCTCCACATGCCGCCATGCCACGGCCACTTACCTCCCAACAGGCCAGGCTGCGTGAGAATCTGGTTGTCGACCACTCGGCTCTTGTTCTCCCCGGACCGGCCCTGCTTATCGATGCGGTCCTTGCCCTGGTGGCCGGTCCTGTTGTCTTCATCCTCGTCCTCATCGCTGTCGCTATCGTCGTTGTCTTTATCCTCGCTGTCGTTATCGTCGTGTTTGTGGTCGAGGTCCTTGTCGCCCCCGATGACTTCGACTGTACCCCTGTAGCCGAGGTCCATGTCTTTATCGTCCACTGCGTTGCGGTTGTTGTCGTCGACATTGATGATGTCTTTGCGTGCTGAAGAAAATAAAAAAATAAAAAAAGATTCAAATTTTTATTGTGTTTTGCAATATAAATTTTTTTTAAAGGATTTTATTGAGAAATTAGTTAAACGACAGTAACAAAACATGTTGGTCTATAAAATATTTTTTCTTTCTTATTTTCTTCTTCCCTAGGCTTCGCCTTTCGGCACTGCTCATCTATATACTTCCAGCCAATGGAAACACTGCGCACATCTTGAACATTCCTTAATATAACTCCGGTGCCCGCTTTCCCAACCTATCGTCTCTATAAATAGTTTATCTGCAACAGAACTTGATTGAACACAAAGCTCGTGAAAACAAATTGTGTCTGTCTGTCCGTTTGAGATTAAATAGCATCTTTGCAAGTAAAAAAAAAAAGAATAAATAGCGCTTCTCCTTGGTCTTCACCATGCTCTAAGCGCGTTACAATGTTCAAAGTAGGATGACACTCTTGCCACGTTTAACGACTCTAACCAAGATTGAGGATGATTAAATGAGTAGACAGAGGAAAGCCGAGGTTTAGCAAGGCAGCAACGTTACCATCATCTCCTGTGGGGAAGTTGAGATCGGTGACCTTGTCTTCTTCAGACGAATCCTGCAGACAAAGACATACAGATAGGGGATGAATAATGATAAAATAATAAATATAATAATAATAATAATGACGATCATGCTAATGATATATTGTTCATTAACGAAATGTCATTCTGTGTCTGTTACAATACTTCATAGCATTACAGAGACATGTTTTCATAACATACGTGCATAAACGCACGCAGACATAATGTCACATTTTTCAAACATGATATTTTAAATTTTCTAATCTTTTTCTTCTTCTCAAGAGATGAAAGGAAAAGGGTTTCATAATTTAGAACGAGCTGTTGTTTTGGTTTTATATGTATGTATGTATGTATGTATGTATGTATGTATGTATGTATGTATGTATGTATGTATGTATGTATGTATGTATATTTCTTGTATAATTTGTGTATATATATATCTATGTATGTATGTCTGTATGTATCAGGCCTGTAAATGACTCATCACAAAATTGTCTGAAAATTGTCCACACTTCAGGTAATGGAATAATTATACTATAGACTTCCATTCAATACTGCAAAAAAATCAAAAATCAAGCAGTTCCTTAAATTGAGATTGTCCAAAATCAGACAATTATTGGCACAGAGCTGGGAAAGACTAGGGATCAAGAAATAATGGCCAGCAGGTGATCAGCCCACTACCCCTGTAAGTATGTAAATACCATGTCTTCCTCAGACCCAAGAGACTTGTCACCAAGCCCAGGCAGAATTTTGTCGAAAGAATCATCATCTATGTCATCTATAGAGGAGAAAGAGAGAGAGAGGGTTCGTGAATAAAAAGAATGGAAACATTGATAATAACAAATCTTTATCGTCTATACAAGATGGAAATTTGTTTGGTTTACATTGGCAATTCCAACATGTTTGCACAATTGACAAGTCAATATTTAACAAATTGACACATTGGACATTAAAACACATTTGACTACATGAAAAGTTATCATCTTTGAATAATCTTACAGTACACTAATGGTACATTGAAGGTTTAAAAGTTTAAAAAATCCACACTACCGTAATGGAAAGATAGATAGATAGATAGATGGATAGATGGAGAGAGAGAGATAGATAGAACAGAGCGATAAAGCGAGAGAGAGAGAGAGAGTAAGACAGACAGAAGACACACACAAAGTGATGGAGCCAGAGAGAGAGAGAGAGATCATACTGCCCTCAATCCCCCCCCTTTCCCACCCCTACACTGACCACAGTTGGGCGTGTTTGGAATGTGGCGTTCGGTGCCGGCCATTTTCTTGCCATCCTCTTCGTCCACACAGAAGCACATGGAGCCGTGGCATTGGATGCGGTCAAACTGACCATCCACGGCACAGCGTGGACGGAAAGTGCCGAGGCGACGACTGCGAATGTTTTGGACCAGCTGGAACACGCAGGGAGGGATGTTAAAACCTGGATATGGGTGGAGGCAAGGTGGAGGGAGGGAGTGGTGGAGGGAGGGTGGAGAGAGAGAGAGTAGATAAAATAAGATTACTTTATCAATCCTTGGAGGAGATTATAATGTGTTTTACAGGATTTGCTTCAGATAATCCAGCAAATCAAAATAAAATCTGAAGCAATGCACATCCCGATGAAAATAGTAATGTAACAAAAAAACGGTCTCGTGGCTTTTCAGTCCACCTAGAAGGTAAAAAAGTCTGAAATCAGAGAAAATCGGAAAGATTTACACCCCTGTCTTTAATCTTCCACCCACCTTGGTGACAGTCGGGTACATTGGGAGCCTCCATTCGAGTCCCGGGGACCACTGACCCCTCAAGGTCGCTACACCAGCAGTCATTGGAGCCCTCCTCCTCCTTACACTGAAGAGTTTCGTAGTCTCCGGCAAGGGTACAGCGGGGAATCATTTTGCCCAGCAACGCCTTTCGAGTCTTGTGCTGGCGCTGGCACTGGGTGAGGGGTTTGGGGGTGGAGGTGGGGCCATCAATTTTGGAGGAGGAGGGGGTGGTGGAGGCGGTGGAGGCCATGGTGGAGGTCATTTTGGTGGGGGTGGTCATGTCTGAGGAGGAAGACAGAAGGGAGAAGAGGGTGGGGTGGGGATTAGTTGATTAATTGAAAAGGTAGTAGTAGTATAGTAGTAGTACGTACATTGCAGCCTGTTAGGCGAGTCTAAAATATTTTGTTTGTTTGTTTACAAGTTTTACGGCTCATCGACCTCTTGGATCATAACAGCGCCGAAAAAGTAAGACGATAGTT
>JAULCB010150970.1:0-16666 GCA_032358575.1 Dendronotus rufus | reverse complement strand
TGGTTTTCAAGGAGCAGAAAACCCTTTTAGCCTTAAAACTGTCATGACTCGCGAGCCCCTGGTTTTTGGTAGATTGAATATGCTTTTGAAGAAAAATTCAGACTTTTTGACTTTTACCTGTTAAGAGCTCTGGTTCCTCAATAGAGTGGTTGGGAAGAGTATAGACATACCGCAAAGGCTGCGTGTTGTAAGGGGCAACTAACTGGTGATCTTCTCCATGTTTTCCGCTTCTTTTCCTGGTTGCTGTGGGCAGCATCTTGTATCCCTCTTTCTATGTCTTCTGTCAACTTTCCTTTTTGTCAACTCTTATTATTATTAAATAGATTTTTTGACGATGTTAAAGACATTTCTATGTTATCTATTACTTGGTTTATTTTATCTACTTCTGTTTCTTATCTTTTAACTGAAACTATCACTTACTTTTTCGGCGCTGATATGATCCTTAGAGGTCGAAGAGCCGTAAAACTCTAAAACAAATAAAACAAAAGTATAATGTTAGAAATTGGCATTGCAGCAAATTTATCTATTATTGTCTCTTTTTTTTCCAGATATCTCGTATGGAATATGTCCACTCCAAACATTTAATATATAGAGATGTCAAACCAGAAAACTTTTTGATAGGACGGCAATCTACAAAAAAGCAGCACATCATACACATTATAGATTTTGGCCTCGCAAAGGAGTACATTGATCCTGAAACTCACAAACATATTCCCTATAGAGAACATAAAAGTTTAACTGGCACAGCTCGTTATATGAGCATCAACACTCATTTAGGAAAAGGTATGTTGATTTCTTTTCTTTTTTTAAGTTTCAATTTATTTCATCTATATATGCCAGACATATGTGATATGTAACTGTGCTATAACTTTTTTTATTTATATGATATATTTGTGGATATAATTTTTTTTTTAACTTATAGGATTGAAACCTCTGAACAGAATCATATAAGTAGGCTTATCACCTGCTTGTCGTAGCTTCTGATCCATAGTATTTCATAGCTCTGTGTTATATCAAAGGTGGTTATTGGGGCATCTACCTCATTCACCATTTAAGACTGAGCATGGAGGTGGGTGCCGACACTGCTAAAGCGATATAATGCATTGGATAACAAAACATAAGTGTTAGTATTAGTAAGCTATTATTTATGCTGCTAGAGTACTGTTGTTTTTAAAGGTGAAGACATATAATGTTGTTTTAATTGTGAATACTGTATTATTATTTTCATTAAATTCGATATGTTGTTTTTTTAAAAACTTTTTTTGATTGGTTGTATCCTTTTTTTCATCAGAGCAAAGCAGGAGAGATGATCTGGAAGCCCTGGGCCATATGTTTATGTATTTCCTACGAGGTAGCTTACCATGGCAAGGCCTTAAAGCGGACACCTTAAAGGAGAGGTACCAAAAGATAGGGGACACTAAAAGAGCAACACAAATTGAAGTCCTCTGTGAAAACTTTCCAGGTAATTGATGCCTCTTAAGGATATATCAGTTCTTATGACCACATTGACCACAAAATTGAATTCACCCAAAACGTTATTTTGTCCTAATTATGGTGCATCTCATATAATGTAAACATTATTCAAAAGTGTCAAGCTATTATTCTAATAATGAATTTTTCCGTATTGACCCAAGTCATATAACTATTGTTTATCATAATTTTGTTTGATTTCCTCAAAAGTTAAAATAATAACTTAATCTAAAAGATGAACACCATGACAATATTTGTATTGCCTCTCTTTCTCTACTCTTTTCCATTGTTTATTTATTTTTATTATTCATTCATCATACACTGATGTTGAATAGATATTGATTTTAAGAATAGAAATATCCACAGAATTGTTGACCTGAATACATTTATAGCCTGTGAGAAGAAGAAAAAAGGCAGTGCTGTGCATTCATTAAATATGAATATTGTTTTCATTGGCAGTGTAATAATCCCAAGAATGACCTTTTTATTTTATTTTTGCATTTTCAGAAGAACTTGCAACATATTTGCGGTATGTTAGGAAGTTAGACTTCTTTGAAACACCAGACTATGACTACCTACGAAGGCTGTTTTCTGATCTCATGGAAAAGATGACGTATGAGGCTGATTGGCAGTTTGATTGGGTTGGAAGACAGGTGGTTAGTATCCTTATTTTTAAACTTGTTAATCAGCTTGGCTTCTTTCTTCTTTTTAAAAAGTTAGAATTACCCTCCTTATTTCAGATGCCTTACCCTAATTTTCGTGATTTTTGCAAGGAGGTACCTTTTTCTTATCTTATTAATTTGTTAAAATCGATTTAGGATTTTAGGGCTTTTCGCCAAAGGCAGTTGATAACCCGGTGTGACGGGTTGCTTGAACTTTTTTTCTTTCTTTTTTTAGTCAACCCCTCAGAGTACGGTTGATTCTGGAGTCTCCCCAGCAAGAGATCAAAATCAAGGACGAGAAAGGCATCCAGCAGCTAAGGTATGGGCACTTGTCAGCTTCCGTAGTAGTCTCCACATTTGTTTGCTACTTTGCACCTTGATTACTCTTTAACTCTAATAATTTTGTTCCTTCCACTTACCATTTTCCACCCCGTTTTCCTATTGAAATGATTGGTGCAATCATGGGTGAGTGGAATTGGTCATATATGTGGTTATTTATCTTCCCTCTTTATCTTTTTCAAACATAATGTACATATATATATACATTGGCCACTATAACTGGCTACTACTAGTTAGTAATAGTTATCACTATAATCTTACAGACCACAGCTATTGGTTGCTTAATCGTTTCCTGGAAGAAATGGTGTCAGATTTATACTTTTCCTTCTATGCATTTCCTATTGACAGAAGCAATCATGTTTAGATTTTACTTTAAATGGGAATTGTGGGAGCTCATTTATTAAAAAAATTATAAAAATGGAACGGAGAGAAAAACGGAAAAATATCAGCCAGTAATTTGGTCAGTTTCCAAAAATCAAACATTTCAGTTATCACCACCGAGGGTCACCGAGTGGCCATTAATCCCTGTCAACACAAGCCTGACTCTGAATTAATGAGGGTTCCTGAAGCACGTTCAAAGAGTATCATGCTGGCTGATATAGCCACGTTTTATTGCCCTACTGTCATTCACTGCTCATTACATCGCTTTACGTCAACATTCATGCTGCAGTACGACCAAGTTTGAAGATTCTAGCATTGTTAGTTTTCAAGATATAATGTTTTCTGTGTATGTTCTCAATCGAGGTTTTGACACAGTCATCCATTTCCAAAACATATTTCAAGATATTCATATCTAATGAAAAAAGCGACTTTCAGGGATGTCATTGGTTCAGTGTGGGTGACTAATTTTATATTTTTACATGGAATAAGTGAAATTCCAGGCACACCTTCATTTTTAGCCGTTTATGTCGGAAGAACTGTTTTTAGAATATGAATTGGTGACTAATTTTTCTTTAAAGTGACATTTTTTGAATAAAAGAACAGAGTTTTCGCAGGGAATAATTATTGCTAGTCAATCCTGGTTATCTGCATACATGCATTGGTTCCAGACCATTGTGTGGCGGCTGTAAATTACTCCAGCATTAGTCTAAGTGCTGCACTCGCCGGGTAATGTAACATGTCATTGACCCCACAGGCGGGATCGGCAACTAATGTGTAAACTGAAAGGCGCCGCGCATTATCTGTCAAATGAAAGATAAAAGATTTTGTTATTCGTTTGGATGTATTTACAGTTTAGCCCCTTCGTTCTTTAATTATACCTTAGTTATTTGGTCCAAGACTAGGTTCTGATACTGATTGTTAATTGGAAAACAGTCTTTCCTCTTCTTTCTTCTCCTACTCGTCTTAAGTCAACTTTTTAGATTATAGTTTTGGTAGTTATAAACAAAAACAAGGATCTTATTCATTCGTAGGTAGCCAAAGTAGTTCTCACTCTCAAAAGAAACACACACTTACCTTTTCACCAAACAAGACAGTTGTCTTCCCAGATCGCTTTATCTTGATTGTCAGTTAAGAAGTTTTGCTCTTTCGTTTGCTGTGGTTATTTAAAAAAGCATTTGAATCCATACTTTACAGAGAAATAAGAATCACTAAGTCTTTATTCAGTATTGGATACTTAGAAATATTTGTTTCATTTTACATTTACCTTTGCAGAGAGATATGATAACACTAGAAGTGACATTAACGACATTGAGGAAAATTGAGATAAAAACAATTTTAAAAAATGGCTCCCGCTACTGATTTGATGTTGAAAAGGAAGCCCAAGCTATCCCTCTTTGCATTGTACATTAAAACTGGAACTTGGATTGGATGAGCAAGTGTTAATGATGTTATTTATCATACGCGAAGATTGGATTGTGAGAATTGAATACTCATTCTAGTAAATTAATAGGTCAGTTGGTCACCTTGTGAATATCCTGTCGGTAGCTGTGAATCGGTTAATTGATTCATCTGGAGATGGATTTAATGGGAAGTATCATCGACTTTATAAACAGATTATTTTTTATCAGTAAGTATGCTAGAGCAGGCCAATAATCTTAATTCATACAATGCTTATCTGGGGAACCTAGCAGAAATATATCATATGAACCCATTTCGTTAAAGATAACTCAATTCATTTTCCAAATTTTGTTTTATCCGCCCTACATTTCTTTTACTGTTGTATGTTTTAACGTTTTTAAAGTTCTTATTTGTTTTTGTGCCTTGTGGGTGTTTACCAAGGTTACTTTTACACAATCTAATTTAACATTTTCTAAAAGATAACTTCTAGATACATTAGGGTCTGCATTACAGTTTCTGAGTTCATATTTATCACTTATTTTTGCTCAGGTTCACTTTCTTCATTTAAATTTACCATGATGCATTTTCTTTCCAAATTTGTACAACTGCTGTATTATTACATCCATTCTGAGACATCCATGTCAATCATTGTATTTTGACCCTATTGCTTTCAAAGCTCTTAACTCCTTTACCTATCAGTATTTGATTTGTTCATATATAGCGGTTGTAGAAAACTTCCAAACGCTTTTTAATCTTGACAGTATTGCTCATCGCCTAATATTATCTGCAACAGTAGATGCAAGATGCCTATTTACATAGTAACAGTACCTTCTATTTATACCTTTTCTAACTAAGGATTTTGATTTGGCTCCAAAATAGTTGTATTAGCCCAGAGGATGAATGGTTTTCAGGGATTATCCATAAATTAAAGGATCAGGAGCTTCCAAATTGAGTACTTTGTTGCCAAAATTGCTTTTGAATTCGGTCTGTCATTTTTCAAAATCTTTTTTTCACAATCTTGTGTGTATTCTCAATTGTAACCATATGATTTTCATATTGTTTTGGGATTCTTTGCCCCCTCCCCTCTCCTTTTTTGAATATATAGATAGAATAATGAATAACATTGCAAGAGAATGTTTGCATCGAGCTGGTTGTTTTCTGCAGAGGAGATTTGGTTTATAGAATTTACATATGTTTGGGTACCTCAGGAACATGATATTTGCTGCAATCTACAAGTGTCACTTAACACTATCTGTAAACGTACAAATTCAAACACTCACTCTTTTTCCTTTAAAGTTGTCTTCATAGTTATGGTACGTGAAACAGAATAACTTCCTCAAATCCTTTACTGCTTTAGAATTCATACATGGTACAAAGTGAAGCTCTCTGTCACTTCTCATAGTTACAAAGTTTGTATTGGTTAATACCTGCTTTTTGATCAGTGGCTGGAAAATTTCATGAAATGATGTCCTAACATTTGTTTGCTATTCTATCCGGTCTTCGTGTTCTATCGTAATGTCTTTGCATAAGATTAGTTTGTTTTAATCAGAGCACAGATTGCATTCCAGCTTTGTTCACCACTCTTTTGTTTGCTGTGAGATCACAAGTCATAAGTGATACTACTTACCCCTACTAATTTGCCTTTCAGGCAAGTTCAAATACACGGGGTCATCATGCGTGGGGTGAACAGCCTCGGCACACATACCTGGGTGACAACTTGGCCTCAAATAGGCATGGGGGTTCTGTTCAGGTAGGCCTCCTCATTCCAATAGCTGCAAGGATCATTTCATCCTGCTTATAGACAAGGATCTAGTCCTTCTTTTATTTAATGTGGATGTCGTTTGTCAGTGATGCTTACCTCTAATTATGAATTAAGAGCTTTGGGATTCTTTTTCGTTCACCAAAAGGATTTTTCGATGTTTATTTATTAAAGACGAGAAAGTTTTGTGATAAATATTGTCATCAACCGAATGTGCATGCCGCAGGTAATGGATGAAATATTGTAGCTCTTTATTTTCCCGCTTTGTAGAAACATTTGTCTGTACAATCATTGATTAGGTCCTATGTAAGTTGATGTTGTTACAGCTGAAGAAATTTGATCAACAAATGTTAATTTGTATATAATTATTTTTTATTGTTGCGAAGAAATTGTATACACTTCCAAATCTAAGCTATACAATCTAACACAATAACATAATATGTCGAATTTTACTTCTGACTTAGAAAACTTTTCTTGTAACTGATCATGAAAATTAAGTTGCTGAACAGCTTACATCTTATTCACTAGAAGTCTTAACTTTATAGGAGGCAAGAAGTATATTCCCTTTTAAGCAAAAGTAAGCTAATAACAAGATTCCATTATTATTTATTGACATTACCTGCTTCTGTTTATCTTTCAAAGCCATTCTTGCTTTCAAATTTCCCTCGGTTGATTTGATAAACTATTGTTTCCCTTTCTTTAAACTGTTGTCATGCGTATTTCCTGCTATCTATTCTTAATGTGTATTATTTCCTTTCAGACAAGTGTTTATTCAAATAAATGACCATTGAAGACTTGTGTGATTATTCATGCAAGTGAAAGTAATCTTTTCAGACCCTTGAAGTATCTGACATAAACGGTAGACAACTTGATGCGATAGACTCTTTGCAAAGAACTCCCTTATTTTAAAGGGAGAACAATTGCGTGAAAAGCTTATCTTTTGCATTTTGTCTTCATTTACATGTCTAGGTTCAGCGGAGCGCACGTGGAAATGTAAGATAGAAATCATGCTGTTTTACCCTTTGGTCGTTTGTTATACTGGTTATAACTCATTTGCATTGTGTTTTGTGAAGTTAAAAACACATTGCATATGGTGATACAGCACTTGTTTTGCATGAATATTCTCTAAAATGGTGAAAAAGAGCATGTCCTTATTTTTAGGTTGGTTCTCTCTTTCTATCATTTTATTTATGATTGTTTTTATTCTTTCCTAAGTTTAATTTTCTTTAATCAGTCTCTATACCCTCTGTGCTTATATTCATTCTTTTACCTTTTATGTTGTTTTTGATATTTCCTTCCACCAGCCTCAAGTAATAATCTCGACCCTCGTCATTATTTTAATAAGCCTTACTTGATACTTTTTTTCGTTGCTTTTCCTACGTTTACCAGTTAAATACTTAAGATAACAAATTTGATATGTGCTTTCTATTCAAATGTCAATTCAAGTTACTTTGGTCAATGCATCTTTATGCATACTAGAGTGTGTTTCCATCAGTTAAGAACTTTACAGGTCTGCAGTATCTGGTCTGTTCAAGATGATTAAATTGAGGTTCTTTTTGCACATAAACATAAGCTATATTCTAAAATTATATCCTTAAACCTACTTAAACAGTTTATTGAGATGTATATGGTAGAGGATTATCATAAAAATTGCACTCTCATTACGCTGAATAGACAACCATAAACAAAAGCAAAATAAGTGTCTCAATACCTCACACCTTGAAATTTGATTAAAGTGTTCACCGTTGCTATAGATAGCAAACTGCTTGTCAGATTTTCTTTTTCTTAAATGAGCTTACAGTACTTATCATTCCTTTTGTCTTGTCTGTGAATTTGAAAGGCCTCCTTTGCCGGCACTGATATATAACCCTATGAAGTCATAGTGTTGTAAACCTCTTAACAAACAATTGAATTAGAATTTGTTCTCAGTGGAGGGTTGCCCTGTCCAGTTGACTGCAAGTCAGTAGCTTTTTTTGTCATCAAGATCAGATATTTGTTGTATAAACTTTGCAGAAATGCATGATTGTCGGCACTTCTGTGGGATAATTTTCTAATGTTACAATATTAACGAACTAGCTTAATCAACAGCCTGCATAAGTGTAAATTACACCTATTTCGATATGTCACATTTTTGCAATGATCTATTTTAAAGTGTGTGTGTATCTTTTGTTGTATGTATGTGATTCTAATAACAGCATATAGTAAATGAATGGTATTTGTTTAAATGACGTCGTGATCTTGAATCAAATAGATGAGGCTGCAATGTTAGGTAAAAAATTGTTAATGTCTGGTCCATTTAATTAAGATTAATAGAAAAATCACTTTTAAAGAATAGTTTTTTCTTTTTTTCCCTGATTCAGTTAATGTTGAATTGCCTACAAATAACAGGTATCAGGCCCACAAAACCATAATTACTTCTGGCGGATTCAACAACGCATTCCTAACAATATTTCTATTCATCTCTCTTCACCACCACCAACAACAACAATCCCCTCCCCTCCCTCCAGCCTTGCCTTTTCCCTTTCACTTCTCTTCTATCTTGGTTATTCTCCGCGTCCACTTGCCTTTTTACTACCCGTGTCCCGAGTAGAAAGAGACTTTATGACTAATTAGTACCGTGAGATTGTTGTGTTTTGTATAAACATAGTGATACATTCATCTCTCACACTCTTTGTAATGCTTGGACGTTTGATTCCTTTCATTGAATGAGTGTTCATTAAAGCTGTTCTCAAAGCCCTAAAATAATTACTCAGTGTTGTATAATACACCACTGACCTTATCATTGTTCTTTTAACTATAGATGGGTGTGTCGGCATGAGTGTTAACAAACTTGTATTCTTGGTAAATGTTGCATCATTGTTTCTTGCTTTGTTTTTCAATCCATACTTTTTCTGGTCCGAAGCATGAAAATAGTCGCGGTCAGAAATGTGGAACACACCAATAACCTGTAAAAAACCAAGGCTGTGGCCTCTTGAGGGAACTATAGATTCATTCATTCACTTGATGTGACAAACACTTCGATAACTGGCTGTTGTTTCGTGTGATGGCATATGAACACTAAATGGTGTGCAAAGAAAACTTTATTATATCCTTCTGTTAGACTTAACAATATCTCCATTCTATTTATTTATAAGCTCTAGAATGTCCCACATTTTTTACCACGACTGTTAAATGGTATCTGCATCCCTGCCCTTCTGCTAAAAGATACTGCTTTTTAATGTCGTGTTGCATTCATAGCCCTTCTCAAAGACACTTGATCTTAGAGGCTTAATTTCAATGGACTTTTCAAGGATACTATTGAAAACCCTGTTTAAATTAAGAAGCACTGATTCTTGGTTGTTCACCATTCTTTGACTAAAAAGAAGATCTTTGCTTTTCACACACACAGGACCTATTTATATTTTGATGACTTTACTTTTTTCTCATCTATTTGGACTTTTATTATTTTATGTTTTGCCTTTCTTTTCCATCTGCTTGAACAGTGTTATTCTTAAATGTGTTTTGTTTTGTTCGCACTTTTTTTCTTCTTCCATAAACATTGTTTTTACTTGAATTTCTCAAGAGATTGCTCTAACATTGTCATTTATTATTATCTTGATGTGTTTGCAGGTTGTCAGCTCTACCAATGGAGAGCTTGCCCCAGAGGATCCAGGTGGACAGTCTAACACTCCAATCACGAATCAGCCAGAGGTTGAGATCAATGATGAGACAAAGTATGTACCTATTTTTACACATGTCATAGTATTTTTTAGATCCAACTCCTATACTTTCAGTCCAAGGCATGTGGTAAACTTAATGTTCCCCCTTCTTTTTGTGATAATGAAAAAAAAGCTATTGCTGGGTCAAGTTGACGATGTACCTGAAAGGTGACACAAGACAATGCTTGTTGTGATCTTTCACGCCACAAAGATGTCTAAATGTTCAAATCCCAACAGGGGCGAGTTTGTATGGCTTGATTTTGTTGTGTAGGTTCAAGTACTTTCAGAGAAGGACTTATTTCATAAGGTGTGTCTCTAGCATTTCGCTTTTTACTTCAACATTGTTAATTTTTCATGGAACATGATAATAAACAACTATACAGGTTTGTGTTTCATTTGTTTATCTAATTTTCTATTTTTCCTTGGATATGTATCTGTGAGTGCCCTATCAACTCTGGTATATCATGATAATCAAGGAATAATATATTATCTACTTGAAACCAAAATAAGATTCTTTAAACTGCACGAAATTTGTACAAAATGAATTGTTGAATTCTTTGGTAGTCAATTTTTTAGTCTTTTCTTGCGTTGGGAGATTCGGTGCTTGAAATTGAAATTTTGATTGCTGTTCTTTTACCTGTGTTTGGTTTGGGGCGGTCTCTCGTGGACTTCTTCTGTTTCATGTCCATCATCTGAGAACTGTTACCTTACATTTTCCCCATACTTTATTACAACATTTTGTTGATGTGCCCTTTTTATTTTGAACAAACGACGAAACAAAGCCTATGCCTTTCCATGGACGTCATCTTCTATCTTCTTGCAGGTGCTGTTTCTTTCGCCGTCGCAAGAAGAAGAAGGGACGTCGCAGTTAAGGCAAGGTTTGATTTTCACGTGTTTTCTGTTTACAGGGCGTCCCTTCCCAAAAAATGATACACTTTATCTGTCTAATAAATTTCACCAGTGATAAAATTTACACCAGACAAAATTCATTCAAAAGATTATTTTTTTGATGGAAGAATCAAAGAATATTTTGTTATCTTTTTTAAAGAGTATGAAAAACGTAAGTGACACAGAAGGAATTTTACTCGAATTGAACAGAAAAATCATAATGGTTGATTGGAAAACACATTTCAAGAGATCATTGATTTGCAGCTGTCAACCATTTTAAACTGAAAATTGAAAAGTGCCCGCGGACATGAAAGGCGGTCATATCGAACATTCTTTGATAGTTAAAATTATACCGTTATGATTCTATTGTTAAAGTTATGTTGTTCTAGCTTTTACTTTTCATAATGAAAGGAGGAAATTGGTTGATGCTAATGAATCGTCGTTTATCCACCAACACATGTTTTGGAACTCCCTCTATTCTATGCCATTGCTTGACATTACGCAACTTTGTATTTTCATGTTGTTTTTTTTTAACACTCTAGAGACACTTTCCTTTAAAAATCCCAAAAACTTCTCTTTTGTACATTTTTTATGATACCCATACATTGCTGTGAAGCTTCAGCGTGAAGTTTTCACCAAAAAGGGTGAAATTTGATGTGCCAAATCATTTTCAAAAACAGATATATATGGCCTCTAAAGAAATAAGAGAATCCTGAAACCCTTATACAAGATAACAAACACACTTATTGACAACATTCATGCAAGATTTCAGACAATTCTATAAGTAGTTTTTATGTTAGGGGGCAACCAGAAATGCCTACACCTAAAAAATAGTGTAATTGACAAAAACGCAAAAAATGAAGGGCCATAGTTAGACAAATTTACGTTTTTCTTTATGAAATTGACGTACCCTCACCTACTTCAAGGTCGTTTTTTAAACTCATTTTCACCACTTTTTATGGACCACTGCCAATACATTCCTCATATATTTTTCCTAATGAATCTGTCAAAAACCGAAATGGAATATTTTTTTCACAAAACTAAGGCCCTCCAGTGACTTGCCTTAATCAGCATGAAACCAAATATAGTTTTCATTAAAAAAACACTTCTTTTAAGACTGATTATTCGCATACCTGTAAGGGGAATAACTCTTGAACTGTTTCTCTCTTTAGGGCTTTATGGGAATAACTCTTGAACTGTTTCTCTCGTTAGGGTGGGTCTTAGGGTTAGGGGGGTTAGGGTTTTAGGGTCTGGAGAACGACCAGGGGGTTGCGAATAATATTTTTTTTATGCGCATCCGGGTGGCGAATAACGACAGCCTTCTTTTAAATGGAAATTTCTCAGGTGTGATTTTGGGTTTTTGGGACACCCTGTATTTTGCAATCAATATTAGCACACATTTTAATACAGATATGAAATCTTTAAGTTATCAATTCAAGTAACTGACAGGGTCAAGACCTTTATCATTTATCTTATTTATGTAATGTAACCTAAAATTGGAATGTTATCTGTTCTCCCCAAAGTTTTTATTTTAAAGATTTTTAAAGAATAATGCTCCTGGGAAAATAACCAGATTTTTTGCAAAAATGTAACTTTTGATGTTGCCGTTAAATCATAAATTGAATCTAAAAATATAATGTAACATTATTTTAAAACGTTAATTCATGGTGTTATTTCAAGTTTTTCCCAAAACTTTTTTCAATCTTGGAAAATGTATCCATGTGATACAATTGTTATGTTAAAATTTTCCATACAGCACATTCTATTCTGTTGATTAAACAAGGTTATAGAGGAGGGTTTATTTAACCTGGTAAGCTTGTTTTTAATCACCATATTTTCTTATGTTTGTATCCGAACAGTATATAAGGGACGTTAGCGCTTGAATTGGACAGAAACTTGGGGTGACGATTTCTGAAATGCCATGATATAATTGTGGATGCAATAGAAGCCATATCAGATACCCTGCCTAACTAGATAGAAATATAATTTTTTTAAACTTATTTCAAGTGAAAAAAAATTAATATTTGTTACAGGTGTAGATATTCTATTCTTAAAAAATACTTTCCGTTGTTTCGTTTCCAATATGGCAGCCATTACCATGGTGCAACAATGTCAAAATGTTAATTATAATAATTGTTGCAATCTTTATTTGAAGTTACACTAAATTTACTTGAGAAATCGGGATTCAATCTGTCTAAATTTTAGGAGTTATATTTCCCGAAGCATAACCTTTTAAGAGCGTTAGATGTTTTTTCTGAAGTTTTAGAGTTCTTTTGTTTTGAAAAATGATTTATTATGTACTTTATTACAATTGTCATAATGGCTGTTTCTTTAATTATTGCAAAATTTTAGCAATATGTTACTTACCTTTTTCCTACACAATGATGATTGAAAACAAATGTCTAAACGTTACCTGATTATTTTTCACAGATGCTGCGGTTGCTTCCATTGGAAAAGCTCCTCAAGAGCCAGGACAAAGTCGAAGCGACAGAAATGACAAAATGCGCCGCCAAACCAACACAGAGATGCTGAGCCTCTCAAACTTCCCCATGAATTGCTCCATGCTGTTTCTCAGGATGTTTCGTTTGCTGGACCATCCAGCCCTTTTTACAATGACGAAGACCAGGACCTATCAGCCCCACATCAACCTATTCTTTCCAACACCCGTAGTTCTGTCCCATTGGTTGGACATCTCAACCAAACTTTTCTCTAATTATTGTGATATTCATCTTACTTTTGTTTTGTTAGAAGGTAAAATGATAATGGGTTATGTTGTGGGCATTAATATTTTTGTCTTTTTTTAACCCTCTAAAATATTTGATTTGGCAACTGTTGAAAATTTATCGCACAAATTATATAAAGAAAGCTTCTTTCAGATTTTTCAATTTTAACCAAATAATGTAAGCATATTTTTAGCCTGTTCAATAAGACCTTACTAGTTGATTACTTTTGTTTGAAATTACACCGTATTATATTGTACTTGATAATCTAATCCGAACAATGTTAAATGCTTTGTCAAATAGGTACTAATAGAGCATTTTACTTACTTTTTAAAATCATCTCTTCTCTTTTTCTTTTTGTTTTTTTGCCCTGCTTATTCTCAGACTATGTTTTTGATGTGATAGCGAGTCCTATCATTCTCTTGTGGTTTGGCGGCCTATTGTATCAATGTTGCTTGTAAAATAGAGAACTTTGTTTCTCATGAAGCTTAACTTTAATTCATGCAATTTCTTTATTCTTTTTTTTCTCACAATGCTTGTAAATTTTCTTCCAGAACTAGATATCTGACAGATATCAACTTACGTCTTTGATGTACAGCACTGCCAGTTATTTGACTCGGATCAGATGGTATATAATGAGTGTTCGTATAAAGTTGTATGTACTGCACATTATGCAAGAAGAATGCACAATTTCAGTGATTCTTCAACGGAACATTGTTGACCCAAAGTTTTTTTGTCGCAGGTGATCCTTGCCATCATAATCTCCTCACTGTGATTGGATAGTACTCAAATTTGATGGGTGTGTGTATACTAGGCCAGTATGTGCCGCGGTAACAAGGAAATCTGACTGACCAGTGTAAGAGGATATATGAAGCAATAGGCAGAAGAGGAGATAGGGATTTTGAATAAAAGATTCCTAGATGGTCGAAGTGTGACTGGGGAGAAATGATAGCGCAATCGTCTTGTAACTTTCGAATTTACCTGGCAATGCGTTTACGGTAAAAGTGTGTTGGATATGCGAACGTCATTATATAGAAAATTATCCGTTTATTCCCAAAATCTGGCATCGGATAGTAAACAGATTTATTTTGTTACCAATTGATGACTCGGATAAGTGAACATGTCGGATAACTGGTAGTAGACTGTACTTTTCTTTCAGTCTATTAAACTTGATGGATTGTAGCTCTGTAGCATGCAATAATAGATATCTTTTGACCTTATTTAACACTTAATTTCTTTCCTCTGTCAACAAATATAAGCAAGAATTTGAAATCTATTTACTTAATGTATGCTCCATTTGGGGATTACGCCATTGAGTAAAAGTAGTCTCTACAGAGAAAAATCTGGAGAAATTTGAAACTTTTGAGATCATAACCACATTTTACTCACCCTTTTCCCATTAACTTTATTATACCTTTTTTTATGATTTCATCAGCAATGTTTACACACGTAGGTAATTGTACACTATTCAGCTAATTTGTGATCTTCTCATGAGGACGGGAGCTTGTTTCGTTCTGTCCTCTAATGATAATATTATAATTATAGTCTATGCCTTTTCGTGTGAATGGTTCATCATTCTGGGCAAATGCTTTATCTTGGACTGAAATGGTGGAAGGGTTGACTTAACTTTAGTATGATATATTATGACATTACACTGGCTTGAATCCCTTTATTTTAGATTGATTTGCTTGGGAAGAATGGCTGGTTTCATTGCTATGTTTATCTTTTACTTATGAACGTCTCATCAGGCTTGCTTTCTTTATAATTGCTCTCAACTGGACATGTCAGTTGTAAAATTATCAAGTTTTATTTGCAAATTATAATAATATAATATACTAAAACAGATCATATTCTTAGACACAAAATGAAGCAGATAGGGGGCCTACCTGACTGAAAGGAATTCATAACTGAACCCACTGAAAACAAGTTTGTGCCATTTATTACTGAAAAGGGAATCTGTAGAATTTGTTTTTTATTTATACGAGTGGTCAAATCATTTACAGACAGGATTCCTTTTTTTTAATGAGGAGATGAATCCTACCGAAGCTTATATCATTATTTATCTTCTCTTCCTTACAGCCTTTATGGTTTATAATCATTCCTCCTTTACTACTTGTATTTAGAGCAGTAGTAACATGATTACTTTCCTATGTTATAGTTCTAGCGTAATCAGGTAATCAAAGAAAAACTAATTTTGTTTGTTTATTTTGCTTTTTGTTTTTGTTTTAATCAGGCTGTTAGCCATTGTGAGGGGAAGAGAGATGCAAACGTTATATAATGTTGTTCAGTACTGTCCACAAGCCCATGACACGCACACATTCAGGTATCAATTGTGTACAGACACGGGCAGTATACTATATATAATATATATACACTATATATATAATATATCAACCAAATGCTGAGTTCACACACATTTTCAATGGATATTATCTCAGACATACCCCTTCATTCTTATATCACGGGCCCCTACTAAGTTGCTCCTTGTGTTGACCAGTGCAGGTGACATTAGCTTGATGTTTGTTCTTGCCTACAGTGTGAAGTTCGTTTCCGAGATGACTGAGTAGATGACTCTGAATGGGTTTGAAATGTTGACTTGCTAAAGTTAAGTTGTTCATCTGATTTTGATGTGTGTTTATTTTGTAATGAGAGAATACTTGTGGGTTGTTTTTGTTTCTTGTGTTAAATTTTACTAATTTGAGTCATGAAACATCTGTATATATGGTAGTTTATTTTTCTATGAGGCAAGAATAGATTTGACTATACTACATACGTCTATTTATAGTCTTTGTTTTGTTGATTGATTGGTTGGTTGAATGATTGATGTAAGCATTGCCCTGTCTTTGTATTTTAGCATTGTGTAAATTAATTGATATGTACATAACAAGCTTCAAAGTGATGATTCCTGATTTATGACCCCTTGTACAGAAGTCAGGACATTTGGTTAAATAGTTACCCCTTTTTTTTCAAAGATGTTGTCCATGTTACATCACTGTAAATTTTTTACATAAATCATATAATGTAATTGATTTTACCTTTTGTCTTCAATGGAATGAATAAATGACTGACTTAAAGAACACCTTGGAATCTTCTTGTTATTATTGTAGAATGAAGTAGTAATAAAGAAGATTGGCCTGGTAGTATAGTAACCCTTGGTTGCTTTACTATAGACCTGCCTAATACTACGAAAAATTTGTAGTTTTACGAAATTTAGGGTCCTACTACGAATTTACGAATTCTCTCTCAAAACTACGAATTTTACGATTTTTTTTTATTTTTTTTTAAATATATCATAGTAAATTGAATAGGATTTCCTTTTCTTTGAAAATAAGTTCGATTTTAAGCAAGAAT
>JAULCB010149860.1:2516-16674 GCA_032358575.1 Dendronotus rufus | reverse complement strand
AGAGAGAGAGAGACAGAGAGAGAGAGAGAGAGAGAGAGAGAGAGAAAGAGAGAGAGAGAAAGAGAGAGAGAGACTAGATATTTTACAAAGCATGTCAGGTAACGATTCTGCAAACACAGAAAGTCGGTCACGGAATATTTTCAACAGTGGACATGGACAGAGACTATCTAAATAACACTAACAAGAGACAATTTTATTGTTGGTATAAATGTGAAGAATTCCTTCTTTTTTTTTTAATACTGACTTAGACTAGTTCCATCTGGAGGGCTAACACATAAAAACTCACCCAAATTCTTTAATTTAACGATGTGCGTATTTTGCTGCTAATGCTAACTATACTAAAACATAGACATTTTACGTGTAAAAAATACAGTGTGTTATGCCTTTTTTAAATTCCACGCAATGTCTTACCAAGACAAATGTCCAGACCAAGGAGAATTCAAGTAATGAAATATCATCAGGGGTGTAAATGACAAATTCAAAAATAATCTGAAACCTGTCACATCTTGATGAAAATAATAATGTGAAAACAAGAACTAACAGTTTTTCAATCCACTTGGATTAAAATAATCTGAAATCAGACTAAATCTGAAAGATTTACACCCCTGTATCATTATCACCACCCTTAATTATCATCCTACTCTCTATTCTTGTACAACCCGTCCTTCTTATTCTCTATATTGATGATACCCATCTAACCATCCGTCTCTACCACCCCCACCACCACCCACGCCCTCAGTCCAAGGACCTTGACGCTGTAGAGTCCCAACGCCTAGAACGCATCCAGACAGTCCGCCGGATAAAGAAGGTCAAGTCGACTTTCAGCAACCAATCCTTCTCGGCTGACTCACGCAATGAGAACGAGGAGGAGGCCACTTCCTCCGCCATTACATGCCTCCCTAACTGTTTCCGTGGCCAGCCAAAATCAGACAAAGACAGACTATACAGGTAACGACAATAACTAACCAACTACGTGTCTACCCCCCCCCCCCCCCCCCCCCCCCTCTCCTGCTACTTCTAACTCAATCTCAACGTACAATAACCAACTAGACGTCTTCTCTTGCCCCCAGCTCTCTCATACTACTACTCCCTACTTCCATCTCTCAACCCTTTCCTTTTAAAGAAACGATTAACTAACTACTCTTGCCCCCAGCTCTCTCATACTACTACTACTCCCTACTTCCATCTCTATCTCTCAACCCTTTCATTTGAAAGAAAGATTAACTAACTCTGTTGACTTGCCCCCAGCTCTCGCATACTACTCCTACTTCCATCTCTATCTCAACCCTTTCCTTTTAAAGAAACGACTCCCCGATTTCAGATGCATCTGGTAACATACATTTATCATGCTATCCTGACAATTATTTGTGTATAACTCTGGTGGTCACCTACAGATTTGAACCCACTCTTTGGCTTGCTATCATAGTCATAGGTGTAAATGCCAATGGCAAATAGAAATATAACTAAACATTTCACGTCCCAATGAAAACAGTAACGTGGAAGCAAGATCTAATGGTTTCAGGCCACCTGGATAGTAAAGGAATCTGAAATCAGTAAATAAATCAACACACAGCAAGCGCTACTGTACGTGCAGGTTCAAAGAGATAAGCACAGTTTTAAAAACCCAAACCGCTCTGAAAGTTGAGCCATGTTAGACTATAAGTTATAGTTACCATAGTATACCATGTGATAATATTATGACGGGGGGCATAAATTAAATTGAAACGGGTGTGATGCCCCTGTGTTCGCTTTAAAACAAAAATAAAACCCCTCCACAAACATCACAAATTACTCAAAAACAAGGGATGTAAGTTTGTAGATGCAAAAAGGAAGACTTTGGATAGAAATCAGTGGCGAAAGCTCGTTTATGATGCTTAAACCTAACACAGAAAGGTACAAATAGGTAAATTGATCAAGAAAGAAAGTATACCATGTACACTGTCTATAACATGTCCGCATTTACTATCCCCAGCGGCATCAGATCCCGAAAAGAATCTTCGTGCTCAGACTTCCCGTCCCCAGACTCCAACCCCCCTTCCTACGACGGAGCTTGCCGCCTGCCCAATCGTGGTGGAGGCGGTCGCTCCAGCTCTCGTTACAGCTCAGGCATAGAGGAACAAACAGCCCTGCTGGTCGACATTCCCAGCGCCCATAGATCGTAAGTTGTCCATTCCAAACTCTTTGATGTTGCTATTTTATTACTTAAACCGAAAGGTACAAAAGGTAAATTGATCAAGAAAGAAAGAGCTATTTTATTAATATTGACTAAATTATAATAATGCATTGACTACTCGCTTAGAACAATCAATAGACATAAAATCAGAAGAACCATTCCATACACACAACCCCCCCCCCCCCCCCCCCCTTTGACCACAGCCACAACTTGCCCATCGTGTAAATAGCATCCACCATTTATAATCATTCGAATGGTTATTGATTCATAACTTTTTTTCTTGGCAATTGAAAAGTTTATTAATAATTCAAATTGTTCCCCTATTCTTCGGACACAAGGAAGAATGACATTTTCAATCATCTGAATCAAAGATATTACAAATTAATGCGGCTTATTCTTAATCTGCAGTGAGCTTCTTAATCCACACAAACGAAAGATAGATAGTGTATTGATTTTTTTGAAGGAAGAGAGCATGCACTGAATCTTGAATCAATATCCGACTCATTTATCTTTCACTCCGATCTCCTATCGGGTTGACAGTTGAATACAAAATACTACACGAGCAAGTTGCTTTTCCTTTCCCTACACTATTGAAAATATGGACTGAGGCAAATCCATTCGGCAAGGCTATGATGATCGAGAACAAGAAATAAAATGAAAAGTAGCTTCCATCTAGATATATTATCCTTATCGAGTACCAATAGTTACAAAAGAAAGCTTTTTTGAATTGAAAAAAAGAAAAGATCTGTCATTCAGAATCTTATAGTACATTGTAGCAGGGATAAGAAACGGGAAAGACTTTTCTTAATTACCTGTGTCAAAAGAGATCCAACTATTCCTATAACATCGTGAACTCAATATCATTACTGAAAAGCATTGCTGGATCACAGCCGAACTAGATAAGGAAGGACACAGTTTGTATTAACTAACGAACTGACACCATGAAGACAAAATCAGACAGGAATCTACTAAGAAATAATAAAAGTTGAGAGAATGGTTAATCATATTGAAATGGTATCAGATTTCACCACGGCGTGCGATGAAATATGTTCGATATATGGATGCATATCTTGGCATTTAGATTCTGAAACAAAATCTTGAATCAACAGCTATAAAATGATAGAAAATTCACAGAAGCCAATAAGTACCAAATCAACAGTAACTTTTTTGAATTGTTTCCCTTTTATCATTGTCAAGAGTAGATGCATTTACCTTACCAATTAGTGGTAGACGTACAATGAACCCATTGCGAGAGTAAAAATAAATAGGGGAGGAGTTTAGGGGGATGGATGGATTTACATAATATCCTCAATACGGACTCTGGCAAAACAAGTGTATTGCTATCACAGCCTGAAGGGAAAAGTAATGCATTATATCGCTACCAGTACATAATTTGTATAATTTAGTTTTACGGCCTTACATGATAAGGACTTAAAAATGTTAAAATCATTGCAGATGAAAGAAGTTTTACGAATCTTACTCAAGATTAATACTCTACCACTCTGAACATGAACTTCTAATTTAAAAAATGAGACCCATCACACTGTCCATCGATTTTAATTTTAAATTAAAAATTCAATCAGAATTCTCAACGAAACCACCATAAAATATAATAATTGTTTATGTTAGGATTCAAGTTGTAGTATTCATTTGATACACAATTATTACTGTGTATGATAAAACAAAGATAATTCACCTAACTCCTAGCTCAAATATCCAGTTTCTCCCCTTTGATCAGTCAACACATCTTATTGTACATTTATCATTTAGAAATTAATCTCATACCCTCGATACCTTATTCTTTAAAAAACCCACACATTTTCAATGAGGTCACAGTCACAACATCGAAGTTAATTAACTTGATCTTTTCCAATTGTATCAACCCTAAAATATCTGATTCTACAGTAAGTAGCAGTAGAGTTTTGAACAAAACCAGACTGAGAAATTCCATGGTGATGCTGAGCAATATCATTTTGCTTCAATAGTATAAAAAGACCTATACCTTAACATGAGGACAAAGCAAATAAAAAGAGTGATTTAAAATATCTATTTGCAGGTAGAAAAGCTTTGCGGATCACAAAGGCTGGTTGCCCTAAATAAACTATGTTCGCTGGTAGGCAGGGGTCATAATAAGTTTCGGAATATGTTGACATATCGATATGGCACATTTATTGTAGGTTCGGAGGTCTTGGTCGCGATAATATTGTCGGCAGCCTTCTAATGTACTTTGCTCGTTATTCAAAATATGTCATCTATACATATTTAGCCACTAAAAGGTGAAGTCTTTAATAGGACGAATTTTCATTAAGCAAGATGCATCATCGCAAAGCATCCGTTACAGTTTCCCTTATTTTAAACAGACGGTTATTGAGAAACCTCACGTTATGAGTACAATGTGTGATCATGAATGTCGTAACAAACTGTATCACATCAAATATTGTTTTTTGAAGCTACGGTTATCTTTTGTTACAAATTCCTACCCAAAAAATTCCCATTTTCCATAAAGCTTCTCAGAAACAAAGAATGCAGTGAATCATACACGGTGGGTCAATCGCCTGATTTTCTAATAATACACGTAACCAAAATTTTCTACGAATCTTTTTGGTCTGAAAAAGGTTTGTCCCTTTCAGTAATTTGCAAGGTTTACTTGTTTTCTTAATTGGATGTAGAAGATGAAAGCAAGTACTTTGTGTTCAATAGAGATCAAACAAATCACCCGACTTCAGTGCTGTAGAAATAAAGTATTAATGAGAAATAGATGTGAAGATTTAGTACAATCCCACAACAAAATTTAGTACATACACGAAAATTAAGGTTTACAATCTGTGCAAATGTGTAACAAACAAAATAAACATTGACAAAACTCAGAATTTAGTCCTCTTGAAGGGGGAGAGTGAATTGTTCGTCCCAACACATAGTGCAGTCAAGTCTGTAAAAGCCAGCAAGGGAAATCCTAAAAGAAAACATGAATGAATCATTATACATTGTGGATGCCGTAGTAGCTCAGCGTTGGTGAGTGGTAATCCCAGTAAAAGTAATATCACGACACCTGACTTCTGGGGTAGTAAAGTCACAGCACTAGCCTTCTCCGTGGTGAATAATGAGAGGAAGCATGTTACGTGAAGCATTCTACGGAAAGACAAAATTGAAAGGTCACCCGTGGTAGCTGCGGCACTGGCAATAATTCTGAAATTCAAATCTACTCAAAATTTTCGTTTTTAAACATTAAATGATAATGATCATTTAATTTGATTGCGGACCTTGCACTGTGATGGGGTGTAAATGTATAAGAAAGATACAAACAAATTCTTAAATCTAACAAAAGAAAATGCTACTCTTTTGATAACATAAAAATGTGTCACTATTTCTCAGCTTGATCAGAGGCAATTTATAACTGTCAAGAAACATTCCTTCTCTATTTACTGCATTTAACACATTATGAATAGGCAATTATTGTGGTGTCGATAACTCTTGATACTATTATTAAGGTATTCCATAAATAAATCAATCAAAAGTATGGCAAATCCTTTCACCAGACAACAATATTCCATATTTGTAAAGTGACTCCTCAATCTTTTACCTATCGGCTTCCTAGACAACACTGAGAAAAGAGAGGAAATGAAGTAGATGACGAGCACAACACTTGTACACCTGGAACCGACTAAACTGTAAAAATAAAGTTACAGATCATAATATAGAAAAGATGGGTAGTAAATCTGCCATCGATGGGACATCTAGATCCTTTCTTTCGCATATATATATGTGAAACAAAGCATTAGGTACATAGAACATATGATCCATAAACAAAAACTGAAATATTTTCTCTACATTTAGATAAGACTGATAGACTAACAAATCAAAACATTCAGTTGTGATAGTTAGAGATCTAGTTTTTGTTTGAAATGATATGATTCGAATCTAATCAATCAACCAGAAGAAGTCACCTTGTGGAAAAGATTATACACAATCAAGAATAGAATAAAACCAACTTCAAACACATTGTCTTGTGAAGGATAAACAAGATATCTGAGCTGATGGCTTCAACAACAACAACACTGGTGTCGGCCATCTTAGACACTTTGTGAGTACACAAAGCATTTCATACATTTTCAACACAGCATCGTATCTTATTTAAATAGACGTCTACCGCAAGTTGAGTGTAAAATCTAACGTATAGGTATTTATATTCACAAAATTTACCTCAAACCCTTCCAAAAAGCCGGCAACTCCGAAGTATGGTGCACGTTTCTTTTCATGGGGAAGCTTGTCTAAAGGTGGGATATAAGGCAAAGGATCCCTCGCTGCGAAGAGTGCCAGCAAATTTGGTGGAAGATACTGTGTCATGATGTATTTCCTCAAAGAAAAGGGCTGCTGTCACCTTTATCTAAAAACAAACAATTCAGAAGATTTCAGTGCCTGAATGTTCACTTATAAAACCGCTCAAAAACACTGGTGCACTTGTACAAGAGCGAAAACGTTCTGTCAAACGATTTTTGGTTGGCTTTCGTTTTACGCGAGTTTACCGCCTGCTGACTGAGCCAGCGATCAGTTGATTCCAGTCACAATGGTTTAGAGAGAGTAGGAGACGTCGGACTACATAGAATAGGGTAACATTATCTTCGCAGCAAAAATATGGCTGCCACGGGCTGACGGATTTGATAGTAAATCCTACAGTTTATTGAACAATTTTATTCACTACAATAAATAATGAGATGGATAAAAATGAACTAAGAATAATTTGTTGTGTAGAGAAAAAATGACTTAATATTAAAGAAACCAATAGGTAGTATTACGACCAATGCCTACCCTTCGAGTTTTGTTTTGGTTGTTCGTCCTCTTCGTCATTGATAATAATTTTTCTTCTTTTATGTAAAATATATTCTAATTAAATAACGCTTTCTCTTTCTCCGCGTTTTGCGTCTTTCCTAGTTCATATTTAAATAAAAGAAACAAATTGATTATAGTTGTCTCGTTTGTCCTTGTATAAGATGGTCAAACGATTGTTCTAAACATTGAAACCCCGTTTCTTCCCCTGCAGTTTTCCGCACCAGAAAAAAAAATGTCATTCAACTGTTAGACGATTCTTAGATCTAAATTAATTGTTATCATATTTGTGTCATTTTAGTATTTTCTAAAGCTATTTGAACAAAATATCTTATTTTAACTCTTTGTTTATCCATACAACAAACCGGTTTGACTTTTTATGAAATGAAAAAAATTACAGATAGCTACGCCTATTAGATAGACTGTTTACTTTGCACGGATCTTAGCACCGTTTCCTACCCATTGCTTGTCAAGTAAGTGACACATTTTGCGATTTATCATTGAATATAAATTATAAGGTCTAAATAGTTTCCAATAATTGCTTTTACATTGTCGATGAAGACGGAAATAGTTTAGCTTTGTATGAACAAATATTATACTCTAATATTCTAATTTGAATGAAGTTAATTATGACATTGTCATTGAACTTTTTAGATTGTTATTATTTATCGTTTTCATAATTCGTTAGTGTGTACCAGTGTACCACAAGATTAGTAGCAATAACACAGTCTGTTCGGCTGTTTTGTTGCGCTTATTGGCCGGACCGAACGTCGGGACTTTGGCAAGGGTTGAGTAAACGAGGGAGTAGTGAGAGGACTTATCCTTGGTTGTAGGCTAGCTGCTAGCCTGTCGGGGAAGTGACAGCGGCTCGATGTGTGTTGCCTCCTGTAAGTGTAGTGGGAGTTCTCGCGTCGAGTTGGCACAGGCAGTCGTGCTATTATTCCTTACATTTCAGAGCATACACACGCTCAAGCACTCACGTTCGACACTTTTACGTTGCGCTGCTGTGTGGAACAATTGAAGAGGGGGAATGTTATTGTATTAGACACCGGTTGACAGTTCTGTTTGTCATCTCTTATTCGCCTTTTTCGTTTTTCATACATTGTGGATAATATTATTAGTGCTAATTCCATGAAGAATGATCCCTATCTATTTATGGTTATTCTCAAAAATGAACATGGATGTGTTTAGGCAATGTTTGTCTGGTGCTTTGGAGACTTTATGAAAATGACCATGTTTATAATCAACTTTGCTGATTTGAATTGGAGAGTGGTTACAACAGTGGTTAAAATGCTATTAGTAGTCAATAAAGATAAATTGTGAAATGATATAAAGGTGTCCTGAATGGTAACTGGGTAAAGCAGCATCATGGAGGTTGCTATGGCTGGGATTGAGGGTAATGGTGGCCCAGCAGGTTACAGGGATAGTTATAGTTCACGTCCACAGCCACTTAGATGTACTTCTCACCTTCCTAATTCCAGGTCCTTTCAAAAGCTGTCGGAAGAAGACAATGAGGATGGGATGGGCGCATCAGGGAACGACTATACCTGTGAACGCGTTGTGATCAACGTCAGTGGCCTTAGGTTTGAAACCCAGCTCAAGACCCTGAACCAATTCCCAGAAACTCTTCTTGGCAACCCCCAGAAACGTAATCGCTACTATGATCCACTACGGAACGAGTACTTCTTTGACAGAAATCGTCCAAGCTTTGATGCCATTCTTTACTTCTATCAAAGTGGAGGACGATTACGGAGACCTGTCAATGTCCCGTTGGATGTGTTTTCGGAGGAAATTAAGTTTTATGACTTGGGTGAAGGTGCATTTGAAAGGTACAGGGAGGATGAAGGATTCATAAAGGAAGAAGAAAAACCATTGCCCCAAAACGAATTTCAAAGACGCGTTTGGCTTCTCTTTGAATATCCAGAGAGCTCGGCCGCCGCAAGGCTCTGTGCAATTTTCTCCGTTGTTATCATTCTTTTATCTATAGTAATTTTCTGCCTAGAAACTTTACCGCAGTTCAAGCATTATAGAATTATCAATGCAACAGAAAGTAATCCTAAAGAATCCGTTGAAGAGGATGATATTCCAAAATTTAATGAACCGTTTTTTATTATTGAAACATGTTGTATTATCTGGTTTACATTTGAACTCTTGGTCCGATTTGCATCCTGCCCAGAGAAATTAGGTTTCTTTAAAAACATAATGAATTGCATTGACATTGTGGCAATCATTCCATACTTCATTACGTTGGGCACCGTAGTTGCAGACGAAAACAAGAGCAATAATCAAGCCATGTCCTTGGCCATTCTCAGAGTCATCAGGCTGGTCAGAGTCTTCAGAATATTCAAACTTTCTAGACATTCGAAAGGCCTTCAGATCCTTGGCCAAACATTGAAGGCCAGTATGCGCGAGCTTGCCCTTCTAATATTCTTCCTTATTATAGGTGTGATCTTGTTTTCAAGTGCTGTCTACTTTGCAGAGGCTGACGCAAAACAAACTTATTTCAAAAGTATTCCTGATGCATTCTGGTGGGCAGTAGTCACCATGACGACTGTGGGATATGGAGACATGAGGCCTATCGGACTTTGGGGGAAACTGGTAGGTTCCTTATGTGCAATTGCTGGTGTCCTCACGATTGCTCTTCCTGTACCTGTCATTGTGTCCAATTTCAACTACTTTTACCATCGAGAAGGAGAGGGTACGGATAAAGGCCAGTACAAACATGTTCAGTCTTGTCCAAACTTCCCTGAGAAGAAGGATTCTATGGATTCCGAGTTTGGTTCTGATATCATGGAGATTGACGAAGGCAATAATCACAGCACACCTCTAACCGAGAAAGTGAAGGAGAATCACGCCATCAAGGCAAATAATCCTGCCAATGATTTTGGTCTGGAGACGGATGTATGATATTGAGTATTGAGATACTCTGTCAAAACAAGATAGGAAGAGACAAACACATCGGCCAAGTGATGGATCATAGATTTGAATGTTATTTTCGTCATCACATTAGATTGGACATTCAGGCTTTCTAAAAAATTTATTACACATTTTTCAGTTTTAATTTTCCTACTACTGTGTCATCTCTAAGAAAAGATAAAACAAGTTCTTTTCATTTTCTTTCACTTTTGAATTACATTTGACTTGAAATGCAAATTTTAAAATCTCATATATTCTCAACTCATGAAAACGACTGACAAAATGTACTTGATCAAGTTCCTGATAATTGATTAGAATTGAAATAAGGGAAAGAAAAAGACAAACTTGATATGTCTCACCTTTGTTTTGAACTCTTGATTAACCTTTTCGTGACATGATTTTGTAGGGTGCTTGAACTACATACATCCTTCATACCTGCATTCATCTTGTACCATAAACCCATATGTGATAGCAAGTTTTTGTCTTTGTGACTCTTGCAAACATTGAATTTGTTGTTGACATCTTCCCATAAATAGTGAATTTTGCGTGTTAAGTTAATAATTGTTGGCCCTTTTGTAAAAAAAATATAGATTGAGAATACAATGCTCCCTTTTTTTCAACTTTTCTACATACTATAATGATATAATATTATATATATATATACAACCTTAATTTTTGTCTATATATATATTTTATTCGTTCTGTGATCATGACTACAGTTTTAGAATTCCAGCAGGTTGTGTGGATAGATTACATAATATAATCAATGCTAATATTTCTTTTCTTTTCCTTTAATCCTCAAAAAAAAAAAGAAAAAAGATTTTCCTTATCATAAATACTTTCTTCATAACCTAGTCCATCCAAGTTTGTTGAATTTGTGCATGCTTTACCATTAAACCAAAGCATAAAATGATTTTCTATAGTCTATTTAAGTATCCCTTCATTACTCTGTCCTTAACCTTTCAACTAGTCGAACACTTTTAATCTTGATTTTGATTTCTGTCCATAGGGCTTTTCTATCATTGTAGTTACCGACTATTTCATTCATCTGTTGTGATTTTTTTTCCCTAGCGTTGTACAATTCTAATTCATAAATAGTTTTATATATGTAATATGCAGACTACAATACACAGGTTGAGAATGCGCATGTGCATGTATTATACTACCAAGTTATGATTATCATAACTCCACACTTTGAATTGTTATCAAAACAAAACTCTTTCTTCTATAATAAGACTAATTGTGAGGTAGACAGAGACAGTCTGAGAAATACAGGTGACTCTCTATGTAATGATTCTATGATATTGATGTTGATTTCAATGACTGGATTGATTTAATCAGGCCCAGGAATTTATCTATGCATGACACCATATTGGCCACTTGGCCTACTGTGTTTTGGCCTCTTAACTCAACCTTTCTGTGATCACTTTGGACTTTGTGTATGATATAACAATACTATAATCTGTTTTCTATAATATTAGTGTCCTTAGATGCTTTCATGGTAGCAGCCATCTCTCCATTTGATTTGCCTTTATTTAAACAAAGATTCACATTTTGTAGAGACTTTGGTCTGATCACGTTCCTGAGAGCTGTAATTCTACGAATTATTGCAGTCAAAGGCCATTCTAATTCTATTCATCACTCTCCGCTATTTATTCCATTGTCTCTTATCTTATCATGTTTACTATTGTTCCTTTTTTTATCTTGTTTCTAACAAGGGCCAACATTTGCTCTACGGAGGAGTCTCGTAGAGTGTAGAGTTGGCTGTGAGAATAATGTGTGAATGATGAAAAATGTTTGAATCTGAAGTAAGTTTCAAGTTACAAATGTTGAATTGAATTGAATGTGTTAGGAAGTGATCTAAGGAAGTGCTGAATGTGTTACAATGTTATCATGTATGAAAAGAAAACATGGTGATGTAAACTCTACTGTGTGTGACTTGTCAATGGGATTTACTACCTCTTACTACAGATGACTAGTTAGTTAGTCTTGATGGCAATGGTAGTTTTTTATGTGTTTTTTTAATGCAACTGTGATGTAAAACTGGTGATGATGTTGTATGTGTATGTGGTTTGTGTGTGTGTGCGCGGTTATGGCTCTGTGTTAGTACTTCAGTCAATCTCCAATGAACATCCTGATCACCCACCTAGACATGGAATTAACAAAACAGGATGATTATACGACTACTAGTACTACTCTACCAACCCCCGTTAAACTCTTAACATTAGGACCGCGATTTCAACTATTACTATTGCAATCTCATTTCCAAGTGTTTGGAGTCTTAGTTGAGACACACACCTATATTATATTATATATGCCTTTGATGTCACGGCATAGTCTTATCTCCTGGCATTTTCGTGGACATCTACCTACCTCATCACCAGCCCACCTGCTCTCTTTCTCCTAACGGTTTCTTCAGTACATCTTCAACGCCGTCAGTCCGGAGACCGGAATACCACCAGTCCCAATTGGGATTTTGTCCCTGTTGGATTTGTTCTTCTTCTACACCAATGTGCTGTTGTTAGTTTCTCCTTCCCACCCACTTACGGATTTATTAATATCATTATTATTATTACGATAGTTGAAAGATTCACCCCATGTTCTACAGTCTTGTCACACACACACACGCATACACACCTCGTAAACACATCCAGCAATCGTCCTCCACAAGCATTACTACTACAACTACTACATACGTACTACTAGATCGCTACATCTCTACATCGTCTGTGACCGTCATAACCAACATCGTCGGCTCGATCTTCAGTCGTCGAAAATGAATGAATAAATGGTTCGTGTTTGATAGCACAGGAAGGCAAGCAGCCTGAAAAAATCTGCAGCCTATTCTTCTTCTTCTTCTCCCCTGTCTTCTGATGGTCTGGCGTTCTCTCTTTGGATTGTACTACTTTACCTGGATGGAATGGAAACACCTACTGGAGACCCGGCCAAAGACAACGACACACACACGGCATGCTGGACTGGCCAGACTGGACACTGCAATGTCTTCCTCACTGGTCAGTCAGTGAGTCAGACCGACCACAGCCTGGACACGTTCGGTGAGTAGATCGTAACCAGTTAGTTATTTGTGTCGGGGTTCTGTTGTCATCGTGGTCGTTATTGTTGTTGGTGGTGGGGGTGGTGTTGTTATAATTATTGTTGTCATTGTTCTCGTTAGTTCTTTGTTGGGGTGTCGTTGTTGTTGTTGGTGGTGGTGTTGTTCTCGTTTGATTTTGATCCATCCATAATACCAGCAGCAACATCAATTATTATTATTATTGTGACCTCCTTTAGACTGCTAGGCTGCATCTCCGGTTATGGATGGTTGTTGGAGGATGTTTGTTACTTTGCGGGCTCTATTTTTACGTATGCTTGGTGGATCTTTCTACTTTCTACTCAAAGCTTTCATCATTCTCTCTCGTTCTCTGTGTTATAAGTAATACGTTTATTTGTATAGCGTCTTTCGCCAAGGCGCCAAGCTTATGATGCGTCCCTACGTGTGTCGGGCAGTGTGCTCCACACACAACCACACACAATGATCCATCGCATCTCCTCTCTGCTGAGAAAAGATCCCGTACGTCTCTATGGTCTTTTCCCCCAGACATCTCAAGCTTCTTTCTTCCTGGGTTTTTTTTCTTCAGTCCGTCTAGATAGGAAGTCTGGAATATTTCCATCTATGTCTCTAAAGTTCCCGTCTTTCAATCTTCTGCCTTTCTATTTCTATGTACACGTACACACGACCCGTTGACAAACACAAAAACACACTCTCACACATACATACATACACATACACATACACGTACACTCACACATACATACATACACGTACACACACACACACATACATACATACATACACGTACACACACACACACATACATACATACACGTACCCTACACACACGGACACGCATTCCCATTTTGCCCATCACGTAGATTACCAGCAACCACCCACCCACAGTCACATCGGTGCGAAGAGCATGATGTAGATTATTTCTAGTATCCCCTTATCCAATCTAAAACATCACCACGTCCCAAACGACTCCAAACCCCATTACACTATATAGATGGAAATCGGAAATAAAATTCTTCTTTATCGGTAAATAGCAGTTACTTAACTACTATACGACGGGTAGTATGTGGGACTATTATAGTCAATGATCATACTACTACTACTATACGACGGGTAGTATGTGGGACTATTATAGTCAATGATCATACTACTACTACTATACGACGGGTAGTATG
>JAULCB010148750.1:0-16702 GCA_032358575.1 Dendronotus rufus | reverse complement strand
AACAATCTACTTCTGTTTCTTATCTTTTCACTGAAACTATCGTCTTACTTTTTCGGTGCTGTTATGATCCAAGAGGTTGATGAGCCGTAAAACAAACAAAACAAAACAAAACCAAGAAAGATCGCAAATATAATATGCTACAAAGTATCTTCATTCATGTATGTTTTTAAATTCACTGTTTTTGTCTCTTTATTGCGATTGTAAAAAAAAAAGACCTTAATTTCTATTGTTAAACCTATTTGAATTTGTAAACCTCTCTTTTTAGTTCCTGGCTACATCAGTCGTTCCGTGGCAGGAAGTTATGACAATGAGGGTATTGCCATCTTTGCATTGATGTTTACCTATTATCTTTGGGTGAGTTGTTTTTTTCTTTCCTCACTAGAGTTTTTTTTTCCAATTACCTTGCCTTTGGTACCCTTTAGTAGTATTGGTATAATTATCTTTTAAAGATAGCTTATTGTATGTTTACTTTTTAGTTATGGAATAAGTTTTATCGTCATTAATCAGAAGTACTGACATAGATATATAGGATGATTCTTGAAACTAGAAAGGAAAAGTAGTGCTTTATACATTCAATTTTATTCACTCCTTTAAAAAAGTTTGAATAAGTAATTGCGCAGGGTTAAGTTTTTACTTTTAGATATTGATTTAGAACAGAAAACATCTCAGATATTTGATTTTTGCTCTACATCTTGCCCGCTGTATTTTTCATCTATGAAAGAATTTGTTCCCCTTTCAGATCAAATCCGTCAAGACAGGCCAGATTTTCTGGTCTCTTTGCACTGCTTTGTCTTATTTCTATATGGTAAGTAGCTGTCCTGTCATATTATTGAGATGTTTATGATATTTGTATTGCATTATCACAATTGTTTTGTTTTGTTATCCAATGTCTTGTACCACGTTAGCAGTGTCGGCACCCAGCTCCATCCTCAGTCTTAAATGGTGAATGAAGTAGATGCCCCAATAACCACCTTTGACAAAACATAGAGCTGGGAAATACTATGGATCAGGAACTATGGCAAGCAGGTCAGCTGCGTTATCATAATGAAAAATGTTAATGTATCCCAATTTCAGTGCTGTAAAAACTAATTTTATTCTTTATGTATTTTTTTCTTTTATTCTTTAGGTCTCTGCTTGGGGAGGCTATGTGTTCATCATCAATCTTATTCCCCTTCATGTCTTTGTTCTCCTTTTGATGGGACGCTACTCGCAACGCATTTACACAGGTTGGAATAACTTGATATGATTAGTTCATTTATGTGGTAAAATTGTGTGTGAATGACAATTGCAGCGCCCCAACAGTGCTTGCTTTTGTAAATTATATTTTTTCTTCGCCATATTTTGTGTCGAACAGAGGTATTTCAGTTTAATGATTGTATTCTTGTATAATTACAATGAATAAATGAATTATTATTATTTCTGCTTGAAAGCTATTTGGCATTTATTTTCAAGCAGCTTACATCTATATTTGAAAATTCAGTGTTTTGAATTGATATTATTATTATTATTGAAATGTTGAAATTTGTTATTTTGGTTACCAAACCAAATTCTATCAAAAATTGTCTTGTGACACTTTTGTTTTTATCTTTGTCCACAGCCTATACATGTTTTTATATAGTGGGTCTCATCCTTTCCATGCAAATTCCATTTGTGGGATTTCAACCCATTCGTACAAGTGAACATATGGCTGCTGCAGGTAAATCATCTTTGTTCCTTTTGTGTTCTTCACTACTCTTTCTTCGTAAATCTGGGTTGCAGTAGGGAATTTTAATTACTTTCTTAAAGTTAGATCCGTTTCTAACACTGAATTGCTCCGTCGTGGTGTCCGGGTACCTGGGTCCACTGTACTGCATGCGTATTGTAGGAGGCGACTGAATGACGATGTTGTCCATGGCTTCCACTTCTTTTCTTTGGTTGTTGTAGTCTTTCCGATTTCAGACGTTTTTTAAACTATCCAAGTGGACTGAAAAGCCAATAATTTTTGGTTCCACATTACGATTTTCATTAAGATGTGAAATATCTCAGATTATTTCTTGATTTGTCATTTACATCTGTTTGACTTAGCTATTTTTGAGGTAAATATGTAATGTACTGCAAAATATGAATATTATTATTTTGATTAAATGGACTTTATTTTGATTTTATGTTTTATCTCTCCATCAGGTGTGTTTGCACTGCTAAATGCCTACACGTTCCTCAAATACGTTCAGAATTTCTTGACCAAGGCAGAGTTCCGATATTTCTTCTTTGCTGCTGTGACAGCTGCTGCTGCCGTTGTATTTGTGGGAGTAGTTGGCTTGACTTGGGCAGGTAAGAAGCTGATCTATAGAATACATTTGTGTTGGGTTATTTCATTATAGCTATTTCAATTTCAGAAGCCGATTAAAAAGAATACAAGATTCATTTTTATTTCACTGGAGCCAATGCAGAAGTGAAGATAAGTTGCCTAGTTTAAGTCCTTACAGTTACAGTGCACTTTAACCATTTATAATACTTGCAATCTTTAGGTTACATTGCCCCCTGGAGTGGTCGTTTCTACTCGCTGTGGGACACAGGCTACGCCAAGATTCACATCCCAATCATTGCTTCCGTGTCAGAACATCAGCCGACAACTTGGGTGTCCTTTTTCTTTGATCTCCACATCCTGGTGTGTGCCTTCCCCGTCGGGGTCTGGTATTGCATCAAACACATTAATGATGAGCGGGTCTTTGGTAAGTTAATTTTTTCCTCTCCTATTTTTGTAATGCGATTGTGTCATTGTCTAGTTTAATCAAATGACATTCTCTCTCCTCTCTTCCACAAACACCCCTATTTTTTCTTCTCTTTCTCTTTTCGTTTTATCTATCTTTTTAATGTATACTTTATTTAATTTTAAATTTAAAAAAATAAATAAATAGAGCAAACAGACTGGCTTAGAATACTGTGCCTTAGGCCCAAGAACATACATATTAAATGTAAAAACCTTAATTTGATCCAATTATCAAGATGACAGAACAGATACGTATTAGCATGACAACTTAACGATAACAAGTTTTATGTCACTTTTGTCCTCAGTGGTGCTGTACGCCATCTTTGCCAGCTACTTTGCCGGTGTGATGGTCCGTCTGATGCTGACCTTGACTCCCGTGGTCTGTGTGTTGGCGGCCATTGCTTTCTCCAAAACATTTGAGATCTATCTCAAGGACGATTCGCCCAAACAGAATCAGACAAATGTGGATGAAAATGGGGAGAAGAAAAATGATAGATTGTACGATAAGGTGACTGCTCTTTTTTAATGTTTTTATTTTTGGTATTTTTCTTGTCTTTTGGAGGTATCCTTGGTAGGTTCTACCTCTATTCCTTATCTTTTAACTAAAGACTAACTTTTTACTTTTTTTTCCAGTACTGTATGACTTAAAATAAGTTGATGCTCTCTCCTTCAAAAAATAGGCAAACAATTTTTTTAATATCTATATATTAGATTTTGTTTACCAATTGATCACGTCTCAAGCAAATTAATGAAACAAGTGTTTTTTTAAATCATGATTTGTATACAAACAAATATTAAAAGTAATTGAGTAAACTTCAAAAATTTGCTTGTACAAACAAATAAAAAATAGAGTAAAATTCAATGAACAATTCCACATCACTGATGTAATGGTTAATTTAATTTTGTGATTGACTTTTTCTTTGTTAGCATTTTTGAAGATTTCATGGGAAGAACAATATAAGTACCATGGAATACACCAGAACTGTAGACTTTCATAACTGTTGAAAGTGAATTTTCTGTTTTATAATTTTTGATGTGGATTGTTCTTCCTGTGGACTCTTCATTTGTTTTTAGAGAATGAATTAAATTACATTAAGGTACAGTGCAGTCTGCTTAAGATTAGTTTGATGAAACCCATTTATAAAGAGATTTGTCTAAACACGACGGGTGGTTGGAGGATATTCCCTGTGGGTTCTACGTCTGTTTCTTGTCCTTTATCTCAAGATATCGTCTTTTTCTAGCACTCTTTGTCACACGGGGTTGGTCAACTTTCTTAATATAACGAGATAACGATATTTTAACAAGAACAGCTGGCTAATAAGAGTAACATTTGGGGCTTTACCGTAACTAAGAGTATGATTTAAAGAATATAGGCGTTATCTTTAGCAGACTGCACTGTATCTATATTGTTGTAGATTTGTGAGAGAATGTCTCTTGTTACACACAGGTCGGCAATAAAAAGAAGGTGCGAGACGACAAGTCCAAGGAAGAAGAGGGTCTGGGTATGAATGTCCGCAGCATCATCGTTGTGGCCCTGTTGATGCTACTGATGCTGTTTGCTGTTCACTGTACCTGGGTCACCAGCAGTGCTTACTCCTCACCCAGTATTGTACTCGCGTCTTATGGACAAGGAGGGTCAGTGAGATTTTTCTTCTTGGTTTGATTGATTATTGCTTGATCGGAAGTTGAAATGAATATATGAAGAATACTCAATCTCAATCTGTATGAATTTAAAAGATTTGCTACTAATAAAATTTTGTTTATGCTATGAGTATGAGTCGAAAGTTTATTTATGATTTCTTTGTCCTTGTTCTATTCTTTTTGAATAAAGAAATTCATATGTTGCAATTGTGATGTTAAATTAACGACTCTTAAGAAAGATGCGACAATTGTACACCATGTGCGGTGAGATAGACTGAAAGAAGAAAAAACTTTTCTTTCAATTGTAATTATAATACTATATAATAGACAGATGTGTTTACAATTTTCAGTAATTTGTATCATTTATGAAAGTAAAAGGCAACCAATCTGATGTATAAACCTTGTCTTCTTCAGGAGCCGTAACATTCTTGATGATTTCCGAGAAGCCTATTACTGGTTACGCCAAAACACAGACGATAAGGCCACAGTGATGTCATGGTGGGATTACGGCTACCAGATAGCGGGCATGGGAAATAGAACGACACTGGTGGACAATAATACTTGGAATAATAGTCATATAGCCCTGGTGAGTACTTGTACAACCTTACATTGAGTACAAACAAACAACGGCTGCTAGAAGCTGTAGAGTAAATCAAAGCAAGAAGTAAAAATGGAAGAGCTTTTGTAAGGGACGAGGCGGTAAAACACTCGACGTTTCGGTTTACCCCTTTCTCAACAGAAGATAAGACAAAAAACAAAAACAATAAACATGAAGAGCACTGGAGTCGATGTAGATGGAATTGTTCTCAATTGAAAACAGTAGTCTTGATAGTTTTGCGGGTGATTGAATTCCTAGTTGGTTTTACTTCTTTCTCCTATCTTCTACCTCAAACTACTGTTGTCTTATGTTTTCCCCAACACAGTATTACTAAGATATTCGTTCTTCACACAAACACACATTGATAGTCACATTTGATACAACATAGCTTGGTTTTGTCTCTGTTGAATCTGCAAATGTGTCAAGATTAAATTTATATAATCGATGTTAGGAAATAGTCTAGATTAACATACTTTTTGTTGTTTTAGTTTCATTTTTTAAATTTGGTCTAAGCAGTGAGATTTTTTCCTTAATAATGTGCTGCTTTACTTTTTTGTTTCAAACAGGTTGGCAAAGCCATGTCATCGAATGAATCGGCAGCGTATGAGATAATGAGGTCATTGGACGTTAATTATGTCTTGGTCATCTTTGGTGGAGTCATTGGCTATTCAGGAGACGACATCAACAAATTCTTGTGGATGGTTCGTATTGCAGAAGGAGAGCATCCCAAAGATATTAAGGTAAGCATAAGAGCTAGAATTGTTTTAGGTGGGTAGTCAGAGGACAATTCCCTGGCTTGAAATTGCTCAGCACTGTATGATCTCTGCTTTCTTCATAGAGACAAAAAGAAATAATCGGCATTGATAGGATCCTTGGAGGTCGAAAAACCCTAAAACAAACAAACAAACTAACAAAAAAAAAATAAAAAAAATTGCATCTAATTCTGGAACAAAACCACTTTTGGGCTAATAACTAATTTCTGATTGATTTGACGCTCTAGCAATGTGGATGTTTCATCAAAGAAAATATTTCTAATTGTTCAATTAATGCCAATAATAGTTTTCTGTCAAAGAATATGGGGGAGGGTGGGGTGGTATTTTTATGAATGAAATTGTATTTTATTACTTGATTTGATGATTACGATCCTGTTGACCTTTTGTACATTTCTATTCAAGATGCATTTGAGTCTTTGGTCTTCATCAATAATGATGCTATTGAATGAATGATTGCTTTTGCCTGTAAGTAACAATACAAATTTGTGTTTGTGTGTTTCCAGGAGTCTGATTATTTCACGCCCCAAGGAGAGTTTAGAGTGGATGCGGCCGGCTCCCAGACTTTACTGAACTGTCTGATGTACAAATTGTCTTATTACAGATTTGGTCAGATGCAGGTAAGTGTGTCAGTGTTTTATATTACCATTGTGCAGCCCACCGAAATTGGATATAAGTCAGAAAATGACTTTAAAAGAATTAAGGGTTTGAATATATTTGAAGATTATTAGTCATGTAACTTTGGTTCTAAATAAGAGTTGTTAAGATAGCAATACAATCATTACCAGCTCAACTTAAATAATATATTTGTTTTTACATTTCACCGTTTTCCTATTCCTGTTTTCAAATTAATTTATTTTAAGAGCTATTCATTTTTTTCATTGTATTCATAATCAAGACTTATCATGTGAAGTTAATTGGTGCTAATTGGTTGATATTTGTACTGTAGTTTGTATTTAATTATATCTATTCCATTTTCAGCTTGATTTTAGAAGTCCAGCTGGATTTGATCGCACCAGGGGTGTGGAGATAGGGAATAAAAACTTTGATCTGACTCATGTAGAGGAGGCTTATACCACAGGTAATAATAATAATAACAATGGATAGCATTTATATAGCGCTTTTCCACGGTCATCACCATGCTCAAAGCGATTAGGTAAGAGTAAGATGAACAATGTAAGTGTGTAATGTATGGATGGATGGATGTGAGTGGGTGCTAGTGTATGTGTGAATTAGCATGTGTGTGTGTGCATGTGGATTATGTACACCATTTAATTTGTTACTAATCCATGACCATTGTTTTCTTCAGAGCACTGGCTGGTTAGGATCTACAAAGTAAAAGATTTAGAAAACAGAGAGAATATGAAGAATCCCCACAAGGCTATCAAGAAATCTAGACGTAAATCCAAAAAGGTGAATATTTTTTGTGCAGTCTCTTTCTTTAGTGTGTTTTTAAAATGTTTTTGGCGCTTGTATCAGAGTTGTCTTTTAATGTCGATGACGTAATGGTGAGTGCGTTTGCCTCATGATCGAAGGGTCCTGGGTTCGAATCCTACCAGAAGCGTACAATGTAATACCCTTGGGAATGGCATTTATACAGAACAATTCTCATCATGGTATAATATAAATATTCGGAAGGTTTAAAATTCGTGAAGTTAGATGTGAATTTCTGCTTTACTTTCAACTATTTTCCGATGTTTTCATTCCTAGTCCTCTAAAAAAGTTGGCATCATCAAGAACAAGCCCAAGATAGTGAAGGGTAAAAAGCCATCCAAAACATCGACTAAACGACCAGCAGCAGGGAAAGCAGGAGGCAGGTAGATGACGAAGAGTGTGTGAAGAGAGAAGGCATTGCATACAAAGAGACATGGAGTCGAATGAAAGAGCTATATACTATATTATCAAGATTTACAATGGAGAAATGTAATCAGCTTGTTTTGTGTTCACACACACACATCTTTTTCTATAGACCAAAGATGTTTTATTTTCATTTCTGTCAATTTATGAAACAGAATATTTTTGAATTTTTGGAAGCATACGAAGCATGCTATAATGTCATGTTCACATTTTAACACGCACTGTTTCTGAGGCAAGAAGAATATGTATCTTTTTCTTTCTTTCTTTCTTTTTTTTTAAACTAGAAGAATCATCTCTGTGGCATTTAAAAATTAAAATACGGAGCCAAAATATTTTTTTTTCTTCTTCTCTGTGTAACCGTATAGGAAATTATTCCTTTCAATCGTGTTGTTGTACGTGTCTCTGTTTGTGTTGGAATCTTTTTTCATCCTGCTCATTGTCTTATATTGTCTTGTTGTTAAATGTGTCATTTGGATGTATAGTCAATGACATCCAAACCAGGGAGAAAAGTAAGATAAATATGGTGTGGATGTGAATGGGAACGTATTAGTAGTATTAGGTGAATGTGTTCAGTTATGAATTTTGATTTTGATTGTTTTTCTGTCAGTACTGTGTATGAAGGTTAGAAAAGTGGCTTTGTTACTATTTTCCCATTTTTGTAATGGGTATATTTTAAACATGGGAGTTATGTATGAGTATGATTGTAACTGATTGTTTGGATGGTGTTCGTATATTTATGACTGTTTTCATCATTAAATCAAATTACTTGCTGTAAATCACAAATTAGATATGCTTTGTTATTCAGTGAAAAGTTTCCCCAAATTATGGGCCAACTAATATATTTTTTTAAACACTACGTGATTTTTAAAAAGTTTTCACATTGATGTAGTAATTCCACGTGAAATAAAGATAAACCATATTTTGATGACGGACTGGTAAATTCATACATATCATTGAATATGGTTTAGTAAAAGTAAATGCTTGAAATTGCTTGTGTTTCTCATCCAATTTTATTTCTTTTGAATTTAGGGGTAACTTAACCATTGTAAGAGACGTGGCGCTAAGCTCATTGGTCTTTGGTGGAGATTTTGAAGAAGAAAAAAAAACACCTGTAGATCTCTATTACTGATGGCATTGTCACAAAACATTGTGTTTTCTAGTAAATCTTCTACAGGAAGTATATCAGATATTATCAGAGTAATACTTATATCGGTGGCTAAATTAGGTTAGCGTATATCATAGGCGGCCCACTCTTATTGTATCTGCATCAAAAATCAAAATAAATGTCAGAAAATTTCCATGGAGTATTTAAAAAACAATTATGATTTGTGCGACACATTATGTGCAATATTTTGAAAGCTGTTCCTTCACATTTAATAATGATTTTCCTGAGTTGCTTAGAAAGGCTAAAACTGATCTTTTGTTTTCTGTCACATTTTTAAAGTATGGAAACTAGTGTAAGCGTATTATGCCGTCTCCCTCAAGGTTTTAGTTTATATCGTACTTCTTTTCCTTCCCTTTGTTTTATCAACGAATGTGTGCTTTCTACAATGAGACATTCCTGGTTGTTCGTCCCCATTTTTGGTGAATCCTTTGCTTCTTTTTGGTTTTTGGGATATTTCTCTTTTTTATTTCCAGCCCATTGTGTAACATCGGCTATGAAATGAAATAATTTTCAGTTACCTGTACAATAGTGTGAAGGGATTGTTACAAATATTGAATTACAGTTAGTGCATCATGGCATAGAAGAACAAAATCATGACAGAATTGAATGTGCAAGTCGTAGAATAAAAATAATCATGACATAGGGATAACAAAAAAACACGTTTTTTTCCTTGAAAGTATCACCATTACTCAAGGCTCGTATATACTTATAGATATTGGAATTATCATTCCAGACTTTTGGCCTGATGTATTCAGTTAAAATGATCCCTCTCCATAAGGACTTGGATTTTACTAAGGGAACTTGAAGGACAATAAACATACAAAAAGCTGCTTAAGTATTCAGGAAGTATGTAGACCGCGGAAATAATTATTGATGGAAACCACAACCATCAAGGACCATTCATGCTCTCTGGATGGATAATTTGATTGTGTGTGTGTGGAATTGTAATGAATGACACCGATATAATTAAGAGTGGTGGGATTTATTTCTGGTCCTTGTTATCGTCTTCATTTTCCCCTTCACTGTATTACTTAAAATGTGTTGTTCTCTTTTCACAAGTAAACACCATTGTTCACCTTATGTAGCACATCTGAACTGTTCTTCCAGAGTTATCCATACCATTTATTATAATTATACATTCAGAAGTTTTTTTCCCCACAAACCCAGACAAAATTGTGAAAGTATTATACAGTATCACATTTTTTTGAAACCACAAGATTCCTCGATAGTGTATGAAGTTGTTGTTGCTCTTAGTAAAGAGAAAGACAATTCAGAGGAGGTTTTTCAAAATATTTATTACATCTCAAAGTGTTTTCCTGTCTGCCAACCTCCAACCCAATATACTTACTGAATATTAAGCCTGTATGAGACTGGTTTTGATTGTCCTCCTTTCTTTCTTTATCAATTTACCTTTTGAACCTTTCGGTGTGATTGTGCTTCTTCCAATAGAAAATGACATCATACCTATGATGAGGTTTCATTCACAGTTCCTAAAAGGTGCTTGCCTTCAACTGAGTGTGCTGCACTGGCATATTATGCCTTCTATTCTACGCCATAGAAATCAATTTGTCATTGACTGATGATACATAATTTTCAACAAGCACAATTAAAGCATCTTGGTTTAGTTTATTATTATTAGGTAGTTACCAGCACTATTTGTGTATCTTTGCAATTGTCAAGAGCATTGACAGGTTTATCTTTCTGGTTTTGATTCATTTTTCCATTGTCTGTGAATGAACAGCTAATCAAATCAGGATGTTACTATTATTATAGAGTTTCGTCTGCTTTCAGTTTCTTTATTGTTGATATTTTTCAAATAGAAATCAAATGTAAAGTGTTCCGATACTATTTTTATTATTATTGATTGTTGTCAAGTTATCCTCATGGACTACCTATTTTTCTATTGTGATCTGTTTTTGGTTTTTAATTTATCAAGACGCTGTATTAATTTAATGTAGGGTTTTGATTTCCTGTTGTCTTAATTATTTATTGCCATATTGTTATCATTACTATTTGTGTGCTTTATAGTTTGGGAAGCGTATCAGTAGTTGTATCTGTCTGAAAGGAAATAAATGATTCGATGTGATGAAATGAGAAGAGGCGAGGATTGATAAGACGTATTTAACCTCTTCACCCCGGGCAGGTTTGGACCAGTCTATATGCCTAAACTGCCTAAGGCCCATGACCAACTCGGGCTTATGATAAAAGAATGCATCTAATTTCTGGTCCAAGTTATATATATAGCTGATAATAGAAAACTTTGAGTTTGAGTTAGATCCCATGATTAATTTATTCATGAATTCGAAATTAGTGATTTTGTTTTGTTTGAGTATCACTCTTTCATCGAAATATATATTTCATTATCACATTATGTAATACTGATTTTTGCATAATAAAAGGGTCAGTGGTTGAGATAATGTCTGAGAACAATATTGAAACTTAGTTTGTTGCAAACTTTTGTTGAAAATATTAGCGAACAATCAAGATGCAAAACCATGCCATATTCTGTAGAATGTTACTGCAGGTTTTTCCCAGTCCCAATATATTAAAAATGCATACAGATCATAACTTATCTGTAAAGTTAGATAACTTCTGTTTCTTTTCGCATGTAAAAGAACATTTATTTTACAAAAGGGGAAGGGGGGGTCAGGTATGATTATGTTATACGTATTTATTCATTTAATGAACGAGTCAGTTAATGGTCATCTGAATGGTGCAGGTGTATTTTCATATTTTTCCTCGGCAGATGGTTGAATGAAATAGGGGGCAGTTAAGAGGTTGATTATTACAACAACTATATTCAATTCCTGTTATCTTGAAAAGAATCTATATTATATGTCCTTTCACCACTACTACCCTGTTGAAATGTTCAATGTTAGAGTGATATTGTGCTTAAAACATAACACAAAAATTATTTTTTCTCATTGGCAACGGTTTGAAAGGTTTTTGGGATGCTTTGGAATCATTCATTAAGTGTTGAGTTTTTTTTTCTCCATTCTTTCTTTTTTCAGGATGAGATTTTCATAATGTCAATCTTGTGTATATACCTGATAATAATGATGGATATATTTTTTATGATGTCACATCATTCATTTAAAAGGAGATCAGTTAATTGAATAATAATACGATTATTCTGATCTAATTTCATGTTTTGCCTATCCTTTCAGGTTCATTGAAAATAAAAGTTGTTATCAAAGACATCACATTTTGGAGCTCATTTGTTTCTTTTTTATATTACTTCTGGTACGGTACTATGGTAAAATGTCAGAACTTCATTTTTCATGAAGATTGTTTACATAATAAAAGTTCATTTCACTATTGATTCACAAAAACCACACCCATGTTAGTTGACCGCATTTGATTAGCACAGTGCCTGGAGAGATGGACATGACAGCTCTGATGAGGAAGATTTATATTTTTACGTGAATCTTAAGTAGGAATATTGTAGTAGTGTATTTGGTATCAAACCCGAGTCAAATTTAGGGAGAAATCCAATGCAGCTGAACTCTTTTTGACCAAAGGGCTCACTCCTTTCCTTCATCAAAAAAAAGGGAATCAGAATATATGATATATGTGTTCACTTCTTGGCAGCTCGTTTTTGCATTCAGAATGAAATAAAGATGAAAAGATGGGGTTGTTGATAGTCTATGCCTCTTGTGTCAGGCTGTCTGCATTGAGATCGAAAGGTCTTGGGTCCGAATACTGGCTAAGACCAATGTCATCAGTGCCAGTAATAAATTGTGGTATTGTGCAGCGCTTAGACTTAGAGCATGGTGGATAAGCGCTATATAAATGCTATCATTCATGAATGAGTTTCTGGCTGAGAAGAGCTTCTCAGCATGATAACAATAGTAGAAAGTACAAACTGGCTAGCTGCACGGAAAAGATTTTGGAATGAGGCACTATACATATCTGTATAGATAGGGATATACAACAAGGGTTTATTGATGTTTTTCACTCTATGTAAGAATAAAGCCACAGGATTGAAATTCGATCCAGAAACTTGCATCTTTATAATTCAATACATACAGTGTAGTCACCAGATGCAAGTACACATTTGGTGCCGATGTGATCTAAGAAGATTAAGATGTAAAGCTTTTGCTCATGGTTCAAATCCCGGCAAAGGTAAGTTTTTTATTCATGGCTCAACTTTGCAGTAAGTCCTATTGGATATGGACTTCCAGGAGGTCTCACCTTTGCTATGACCATTCCATGTTGGAAAAGGACGTACAAAAAGACGTCGATTTTTCTAATACTAATCTTAATTAATTAGGCAGCTGTAACACCTAACCATGTATTGTAGGTATTTCTATTCTTCTTTGGCCATATATGGTTTTCCCAGAACACAGTTACTACCAAAGTAGTGCTGATGTTCATTCATTCTTCTCTTAAACAAAAAAAACAAAAGACAGATGGAGTTATTTGATTTTATTCATAATCATGTACATTTACCTCCTACAACCCATTGATTCAAAATTGTTGACACATAATTCATTAACGTTCACATGCATACACTAAATTATTTTATTATTCCCATGAAGAGAATGACGGAACTATTTGCAAAATAGATATTCACCGTACATAAAGTTTAGTCCAATTGACAAACACACTAAAACTCGCTGGTTTGGAATGCAACAGATTAAAGTGACAACACAATGGTTATGTAAATTTTCCAAAGAAAAAAAATGCTTTAAAAGACAGGTCAAAAACGAGACTAAAACTAAAACAAATACCACAATATTCTTTTGTACCGACTAGTTTTTATCGTCATCTGATTGAATATGAAATTATGAGAATGATTTTCTATAGGTACGTAGGTAACTAAATGATCATATATTCAGATGAATGAGTAAAACAACATACATAAAGTCACCCTTTAGTAATAAACTGGTTATATAATTACAATGACTAATGGCATATCATATAAAATAAACATTTGTATCAAATAAATACAACTTTCTAAAAAAAAGTTCTCTGTGTATTATACATGAGTTAAAAAAAAAAGAAAAATAGACATAGTTCCGATAATAGCAGTGCTTATCTGAAGTCTTCAGCAGAAAACATGCCCTGAAAAAGATTTTTTAAAAAGAATTAAGGATGCGTTAATATTTCATTATGAGAAAGATGATTTGATAGAGATCATTACAACATATTTGATAGCTTGTGTAAAAGAGAACACTGACATATCTTGAGTAACATATAAAGCTAGAGAAAAAGCTTGATAAAAGATTAAGTAGTTCATGAGAAAAGATTATAACCAGAAGTAGAACCCACCAAGGACACCCTCAAACCATCTAACTACAACATAAACATCTAACCATTATTATAAGTTTTAATCCCCCATCAAAACAGAAAGGTCGATATATATCAAAGGTAGGTCCTCCTCATTATATGTAGTACAATTCCAAAAGGACTTCATCCCGCACGGCAAATGCAAGCCATAAAAAACTGTCGCTGCTGAGATTCGAACCGTGGACTATCTATCCGGCAACAGACAAATTCTTTATTTTACTTCCAGACCAAAACGGCGTCTAATATTCCTTCGATCCTGAACAATAAATCAATAAGATAGGATGATGCTAATTGAGATCAGTTTCTATTTTGTTGATAGACAAGGTACGGGAGCAGGCACTGGACTATTAAGAATTATTCAAGAAATGCGCAGTGTTTCCAGTGGCTGGAGGAATAGATGAGCAGTGCCAAAAGACGAAGCCTAGGGAAGAAAATAGATAGGAGTGCAAGCTTCCTCATCGGTGGTGTCGAGTCGGACTGACTGGGTTCAAAACCACCCAGTGGCAAGAAATGTTCTTAATAATAATAATAATAATGAAATTTATTTATAATGCGCCCAATCCCATTCTTCCTTCTTAGTTTCTTCGGCAATCTATACCTCCAGCCAATGGAAACACTACGCATTGTGTCGATATCTAAAGAAGACCAACAACACCGAATGAAAATTAATCATCGTCATACCTTTGCTCGTCGTAGAATGGAGTCCTTAGACGGGTCATAGGGAGAATCTTTGCTTGGGATTTCTAGCACAGCCGGGATTGGAAGGTTGTGGGAATCGATGACGTGTCGGATCATCTCAGCAACCTTATCAGGTGTCCATGGAATAGAACATATAAAGCAAATCTCATTAGTCTATCACAACAAGGTTACTTTCACAATTGACTTAGCTACAGTAGAGATCGGATATAACGAGAACAGAGCCAAATCGCTGTTATAACAGGAACAGTTAGACACACACACATTGTATGGGTAGGGTAATGGCACATCTGCCGATAATGACTTTTCAAATATTTTGCTCTGGTCTTTGTGCTCATCCACAAAAATGTATAAGTTTTTTTGTTCTCTCTCTCTCTCTATAAAGCCATTGTTTTATCACTCATTTCTGTTGATTATCCTTTGCCGTATACCGCTTTTGCACTGTCGGCACCCAGCTCCATGATCAGTCTTAAATGGTGAATGATATAGATGCCCCAATAACCACCTTTGACAAAACACAGAGCTTGGAAATACTATGGATCAAGAACTACAGGAAGCAGGTGGTCAGCCCACAGTGTTTGGAATACATACAAATGAAAAATAAAACAATGCAAAGAATACTTATATAGTGCATTATATACCAAAACCAAAAGTACTAACATTCTGATTGATGAGAATGATGGCAATGTCTTCCCGCCTCAAGAACCCCCTGAAAGCTTCCTCAATCTCTGCAATGCTTGTATCTGAAGAAATGGCAAGAAAAACATTTTCAAATAGATTCTTATAGAATTTGGTGTAAATTTTATCCGTCTGGTGTAAGCTAGATAGTCATCATCATTATAAGAAATTAAAAATGTTCTTAAGGATAAATACTGTTCCTTTAAAAGACAAGAAACAGAAGTAGAATGCAGCAGGAACACCCTTGAACCACCCACACTTTAAAATTAAAAAAAAAGAATTCGATATAATTTAAAAAAGAAACGATTGTCTCTGCTCAGCCATGATGAAAATTGGACAGGTGTACAATAAAAAAATAAAAAAATTCAGAGAAATGTGACAACAACAGATCATGTAAAGAGTACAAAAATCATAAGACACGCAGCAGGTATTTGTTGGCTTAATGAATTTGTCAAACAAATTGAAACCTCCAGACTTCATCTTTGTCACATATTAGTCAATTTTGTCCGGACTGGTTCAACAAAAAGATGCTGCAATGTAAAACAAAATGAGTTGAAAAAATCAGAGACTTACTCTTATCCACCACCACAAAGTTGGGCACTCGGTTTCTGTTCACCTCTCCGACCCCTCCTAGGACAAAACCCACACAGGTGTCCTGGTGGAAAAGAGAAAAGGACAATGATCAGACAAAATAAATGCAATGCAGGAAAATCCCACAACTCTCTAAAATCTGTTCACATCCTACTTCCTGTTTCTGCTATCTTACTGGAGAGATCATAATATAGGCACATAGTCGAAGGGAAGGAATATAGGTGGGTGTCTGTCCTTGTCGTCTGGGAAGTCAGTTTTAAGGCATGTCCTGTTGCTTTGGGTTTTTTAAATTTACTTTTTCGAATGAATTTTGTGGAATATTTCAAAAAAAATATTTTTATGATGAGCTTTGCAATAGTTAGAAACCTAGGCTTTCCGTCAATTTTGTGGCACTTGTGTGTCTTTGAGAGTGTCTATACGCACTATATATAGTGTTTCTGTCCAAATATTGCTATACGCACTGATATATAGTGTTTCTGTCCAAATATTGCTATACGTTTCACCATCTCTCTCTCTTTCTCTCACACACACACACCTCCGACTTGAATACATATTATTTGGTAAAATTCAGATACTAATGAAATATCAGTAAGAGAATATGTTGCTAGATATTGAGAATACATTGGGGGTAGAGGTCAGTAGCATTATATAGTGTGTATAGCAAT